>JANIWD010000059.1:0-84221 GCA_030557875.1 Candida neerlandica | reverse complement strand
TGTATAAGTACATTCCCGGTCTGTGTACCTACAGTATTCGCAAACCGGTTTTGTCTCGTCACATTTGATTCTTAGACGCTTACAACTCGTGCACCCACCTCTTGATCTTACCTTGACTGCTTTCGCTCCCAGGTCTGTATATGTCATTCGTTACTTGATCGGTTGGCATGGGACAACGTGGACCATTCCTCTTTTTTTTTTGATTTTTTTTTGGATTTTTTATTTAGCCTTGCTTTCCAAAATACCTTGAAAACGGGGATAAGGGAAAGGCACAATATTTAACACAACATGCGTACAAAGTTAAATTACTTCTATTGGAATTTTAGGGTCGTGTATATAGGACTATGCTTTGATGAAAACTTTCTTATTTGAGAGACGGAGATAACTCTGGACAGTTAAATCCAAGTAATGACACGAATAATTATTGAAAATTGGGACAATTTATCACAAACAGTGGCAAACGCATGTCTTGACTTAACACTTTCCAGAAATACAATTGTGTGTATAAAGTGGTGGAAGTTCTTATCGCGCAGAATATCTTTTGTTTTTGACAACCAGTGCTAATGTCCGCTCACAATTTTCTTCTACTAGAGGTACGAACGAAATTGGTGTATGATAAAAAGATGGATATAACCCAAATGGAAAGTCACTGATAGTTCTAATAGCAATTTTTTTCTCATTATTAGGGTTCAGTCCACGTTTTATTCTTATAGTAATAAAAAATCAATAACCCTAATTAATAACACTTAACTTTTTGGTTTTTGCAATGAATAATTTGTTTATTTTTAAGTGATTTTCTAACCAAAAAAGTCAGAAATTAAATTGCCCAAAATTCATCAAAGAATCAATTAGATTAACCAGTCCTGATTTGAATTTAATTTTAAATCGTTTTTTGAATATTCTGATAATTTATTTCGCTATATTAATTAAAAAATCATATTTCTTATAAGTATTATCAGAACCTTTGTCATAAAGTGAATCGAATACCAAAAACAACTAATGGGCGTGTGGCGTAGTTGGTAGCGCGTTTGCCTTGCAAGCAAAAGGTCATGAGTTCGACTCTTATCTCGTCCATTTAATTTTTTTGAATTTTCTTTTTCTTCCCCAACAGTAGAAAAATTTTTACTGCAAAAAGAGACACAAAAGAATAGATTTTCTGCAATGAGAATAAATTTCTTTTCACTTTTTTTTTTGTTTTAGGGTTTTATAAATAAATAAAATTTATATTAAATGTCTATAAACGTACTACTTTTCCAGTATTCTATCTAATTGTTCCTTTGATAAATTATTATTATTATTGTTATTAGTATCTCCTAAATCTTTTTCCTGATTTGAATTTCCTGGACTGAATCTAACTGATGATATATCTGACAGATTTGATTTTCTTCTTGCACCTACAATTGAAGATCTTGGAGTTAGTACACGAGGACTAAATTTACCTGATTCCAAATCCGAATCTTTATCCAGGGCTCTTGATTTATGCGTGAGCACTCTTTTTAATTGTGCTCCAAGATATTCTGCTTCTGGTTCCGCGGGAGTTTCATTTGGATCGTATTCATTGTAATCATTATTAGTACTACCAGAAGCTCTTCTCTTTGGTTCATCTAATTGTCCTGCAATTGTTCGTTCACGTTCTAAAGGTGCACCCATACCATAAACTGGGAAAACATTCTTTGGCGATCTAGTAGATTTTGTGGAAGATACACTTCCTCTAGTTCTTGATCTCATTTGGGTTATAGCCAGTGGAATACTAACTTCGTCATAAATCGGAACTGGGTTGAATTCAACTGGATCTTGAGTTGTCATATCAGATGAATCGGCACTTTGATCCAGTTTAACCACATCTTGATCAAATCTTGTTTGCTTTTGTCTGACAACTCTGGAATCTTGGTTCAATTCTGGTTGCTCATCTCTTAAGTCATATTGTGGTAATGCGAGTTTCTTTCTATCTTGTTCAACAACATAAAGATGTAAGTACCATGTGATTACCACTCCGAAAAATGATCCACCAACAATATTACCAAGAGCAGCGGGTAAGAAAAGTTTCCATGCAGCGGTTGCGACCGTGACATTGGCTCCGTTAATTAATCCCAATATGATCACGTACATATCAGCAACGGCATGGGTAAATCCAAATGACACAAAAGTGAACACAGGTAATATCATCATTAAAAATTTTACATGCAATGGTTTCGCCATTAATTGTAAAAAGATTGCCAAACAAACATAAAAATTTCCCGCAATTGCTTTAATAAATGTCTGGACAAAGGAAAAGGAAGCTTTCTTCATAAATAAATTCACACTTCCGGTCATCATTAGTTCACTCTCAGCAAGGGCGGAATATTTACAAATGACGTAACAAACAAAAATATTTCCAACTAAGTTGAACCACCAACTGACGATCCAACTTATTAGTAAATCCCATATTGATACAGCACCTCGACATAGTCCGACACTGAAAAACAAAATATTTGAATTGAATAAGTCCACACCTAGAATAACAACGTAGAAAAGACCAATAGGATACATGAAACCAGAAAGCAATGAAACAACTCCGGGATTGGTTTCCAATGCTCCCATGAATTCAGATTGGATTAAGACATGAAGCATTCCACCGGTTGAAAATACCATACCTCCAATAATAGAATTAATCACTAAAATATCAATTCTCAAACGAGCTTTTTTCATGGCAGTGGCTACAACGGCTAATGCCGCTTCATAGGTAGTGAGATATGAGGTATCATCCATAGACATTATGCAAGAGGGGAAAGTGGTTAAGGTTTCTGGTGTAGGTGGAGGTGAAGGTGGAGGTGGAGGGGGAGGAGGACAATAAAACTACCTTTCTTGCTTCCGAGGCATTAAAAAACCAGTTGTAGAAAAATCTAGAATAAATTAGTGAGAGTTTATATTAAATTTTTTTTTTTTTTCCTTTAGGTTGGTACGGTCTGGACTGGATCGATTCATGTTCGTGATCTGCCGAAGGGATGACAGCGACAATCCCCATGCCACAATACCCAAGCAAAAAATTTCTTTTCTTTTCTTTTTCTTTTATTGTTTCCCATTCCATTACCTGCTATTGCTCTTCGATGGGTGTATTGTTCTTGTCTTTACACGATCCGCATTGTGTATATCACACTAAGTTATCAATTGTAACGGGGGTCCAAATGCCGCGCTTCAATTAACCTAATGAAGCAAAAATTTACCCGAAGATAGCGATTGCTTCTATTTGTCATAGACAAAAACAAGAACAGGAGTTAGATGACAGTAGAGCAAATGAATACCCTCTCATGGATGAATATAGTTAAAGCGTATTGTTTTATTTTAAAGATTGAAAGAGAGGGGAGGAGGGGGAAATCTATGGTTGAATTCAAAGATATGAAATTCGCGCGGGAATACAGGAAGGTACTTCTCAATATGAATTTGCTTCATTATTACAAATAAGAATTACAGTTCTTATGTCCGTTTGTCAGCCCCATTAATCAAGAGAATACTTTAATGATAAAAAAAGATATTGTTCAGTTCAACAAATGCTAGAAGTCTAAAGTGAAATTGAAATCGGGATTAGAGAAATATCGGTACGAAACTCAACTGTGGCGTGCAACGGATATAAGAACAACCGCACTTGGTAGCTCTCCCAAAGACATACAAACTTCTCCGCAAAATATGCAACATGTAAACTTTGCATCAATAAAAGAATCAATGATATACGATCACTAGTGACTCATCATCGAATAATATCTAATAATTATCAATATTAATATTATTACCTATCAATATTCTATCTATTTCGATTCTTTTGCTTTTGTTACTAAACTCTTCCAATCAGCATCAGTATCAAGAGAATCTTTTGATTTTGATTTAAATGATCGTTCCCATCTACTTAACTTACTTCGCAAGGCTGATCCATCAACTGGATGATTACTATCAATATTAGCATTAACAAAAACAAAATATTGATTGTATCGTCTTATTAATTCATTTCGTTCTCCAGTTGTAGGTAGTTTCAAGTCTTTTAGTTTTGTTTTTAGTTTAGGTGTGGTCAAACAATGGAAATCCAATTTCGGTATCCTTGGTGGAACCTTTATCGCATGCACTTCATTTTTATCTTCTCTTCCTTGGGGACTGAATGTATTTGATTGATATCGTGAAGCGCGTTGTTGTTGTGGTTCTTCTTGTTGTTGTTGCTGTTCAGGTGGCGGTGTTATACTTTCCAGACTACTTGATTGTTTGAAGAATGATGTTATTGAACTCATATTTCTTGTTTGTCTTTTCTTTGGTTGTTGCTGTAGAATTTGCGATGGATTACGTTTTGGTTTTCTTCCGTTTAGACAATCATCAATATGATTTCTTTGTAGAAATTCTATTGGCATTCGTTCTTGACATACAGGACATGGTACTAAATTGGAATCATTGTTTTTAGTTTCTTCTTCATCATCTTGCGATAGTATTTCAATAATTTCTATCGGACCATCAACTGTGTTAGATTTTGAAGATTGTTCTTTAGTGTCATTTTGTCCATTCATTTGGTTATCCTTAGTTACGCAACCTTTCATTTCTTCTTCTGTAGTTTCCACCTGTGTTCCAATCAACTCCATTTCTATATTCAATTCTCCATCAGCTTCCAGATCACTGATTTCTTCAACTTCTTCTTCTTCAACTTTTAACAATCGTAATAAATCTGGACGTAATTCTTTATAACATCGAACAATTTCTTCTAATAATGGATCCGGTTTTAAATTACTTTCAAAAATTTCATTTTTACAAATAGGACAACTTGTACTTCGAAGTAAATGTTCTCTAATACATTGGGAACAATAAATATGATTACATGTAGATATGGTGACGGGAGCATTAAAGAAATCTTTACATATAAAACATCGTTTTAAATGATCTAATTCAGAAAGTTTTGATAATTTTGTATGTTTGAAATCAGATGGATCACTTATATCGTCTAAATCATTGGAATACATTACAAATGATACGGAATATGACTAAAAAAGGAGGTGTTGTTATAGATAGGAACGTTTAAGTAAATAATCAATTTGAAATTTGGAAGACGAGTTTTTTTTTTTTTGAGTCCATCTTGCGTGTTTGGACGTGTACCACAATTGATGATTACAGTTTTGTTTTTCCGAGAGAGAGAGAGAGAGAGAATTCTAGAACTAGTGCCTTAATAATAATGCTAAAAGAAAATGTATATGTATATATATAGAACTCTCTGATAGATAGATAGATAATATATATTATTCTAAATACAATTTACAATGACTTTTCTTTATTCATTTTACAATTCATCCTTTTCAACTGGGTTATGAGTTGGTTTTGTTTTTTTAACTGTTCTAGTGACCTTTCTAGTATGGGTCTTTTTGGAAGCAGAAGATGCAGGTGTTGGTATGGATGATTGTTCAGAAGTTGAAACAGAAGTTGGCTCTTCCTTTTCAGTAGTTGTGTTTTGTTGTTGTTGTGATGCGGATGGTTGAGCTTCTTCAACTGGTTTCTCGACAGGTGGTACAGATTGAACTTGTTCGATAACTGGAGTTTGAACACTTGATTCTTTACTAGATTGTTCTTGAATAGGTTCTTGAACAGCTTCAACGGTTTCTTCTTCAACAATAGGAGTTTTATCTTCTTCTTTTTGGGAAACAGGTTCTTGACTTGGCTCATTTATTTCTTGTTTCACATTAGATTCTTCAATTTTAGGTTCAGCAACAACTTGTTGTACTTCTGGTTCTTTGACTTCCGGTTGTTTAACAACTTTAGGTTCTTCAACTTTATGTTCTTCAACCTTATGCTCTTCAACCTTAGGTTCTTGTACTGGTTCTTGTACTGGTTCTTGTACTTTAGGTTCTTGAACTTCTGGAGAAGATGCAGGGACAGCATCAGAAACTTCAGGTTCCTTTTCTGCTTCTCTGCTGTCAACGATGTTGTCTTCTGGTATTGGATCATCTGTTGGTTCTGCTTCCTTTATATCATCAATCACTTGTTGTGGTGCTTGTTCTTCTATAATTTGTGATGGTTCGACAGATTCAATTGACGATGACGATGACGATGACGATGACGAAGAGGAAGTTTCCTTTTCCGCGATTGGTTCTTCTGATGATGCTTGGGTTGTTGGTTCAACTGGTTCTGGGACTTCGACTTCTTCAACGACTTCTTCAACAATTTCTTCAACCACTTCAGGTTCTTCAGAAATAACATCTTCTTGTTTAGGTTCTTCAGCAGAAAATTTTTCTTCTAGAGGTTCTTCATCAATAACTTCCTCTTCTTCAACAATTTCAACAATTTCAACAATTTCTTCGACTTCTGAAACAGGTTCAACGGTTTCTTGGATATCTTCTACTTCTTCTTCTTCAACAACTACTTCTTCAATAACTTCCTCAACAACATCTTCAGCATTATCAGATGGTGCAGAAGATATTGGTTCTGGTTCCTCAACATCGACATGAATCTTTGGTGCATGTTCAGTTGATTCTTCTTCAGTAACTTCTTCAGGAACTTCTTCAGCAACTTCTTCGACAACTTCTTCAGCAACTTCTTCGACAACTTCTTCAGCAACTTCTTCAGGAACTTCTTCAACATCTTCTTCAACGACTTCTTCGATAACTTCTTCGACAACTTCTTCTTCGACATCTTCATGTTGTTTCGGTTCTTGTACAACGACGGGTTCTTTTTCCACAACCGGTTCAACAACAATTTCCTCTTCAACAACCGGTTCAACGACAGGTTCTTTTTCCACAACTGGTTCAGTAACATTTTTATCATTTTCTGGCTCTGGGGCTGGCACTTGTTCAACTACTGGTTCTTCAACCAAAACAGAAGATTCAGCAATTTGTTCACTTGTAGTTGTTTGTTTTTCCAACATTGCTTGAAGACTTTCAGGTAAGACGGAATTACGGTTAATAAATGTAGGTTGTTCTTGTTCTTGTTCTTTAATTGCATCATTTAAGGTATCATTATTACCAATTATTTCATGAGGTTGATCTTCATTTCTTTCAACTATGACTTCTTCAATAATTGATTGTTCAGGGTATTCTATAGACTTTTCTTGTTCTGCTGGTTCTGATACAGATGACGGGGATGGGGATGGAGATGGAGTTGAAGATGATTCAATCGACAACTCCGATGATGTCACAATTGTTGTTTCAACTTTTGGAGTTTCTTGATAATAATCATTATTACCAATTGAAGTAGTTATGTAGTTATCTTTGTTTTCAAAAAAATCATCAGAATTGAAATCAGATTTAATTATTTCTTCATCAATATTTTTAGTAACTTCTCTAACGATATCGTTTAATGTAGATGCTTGTTGTTCTGGGGAAGAAATGTCTTCTTGTTCTTCTTCTCCTGATTCTCCTTTATTCATTTTATCCTTAATGAATTGTAATCCTTGATTACCATATGTTTTAGCGTATTCTTCAACAATTGAATAACCAATTGTACCGTAATGGTGAGCATAATCATAACCCAATTTCGCATATTCCAATCCAACATCAGTATATTGTTTTGAATTTTCCAAAATTTCTCCTAATTGTCCAGTTTCATTTAATTTTTGTATACCAATTCCCAATGCCACTACTAATATAATAGTAAATAAATATTGGAACAAGGTACCTATTATTGATCTTCCCTTACCGTAATTTGCAGGGATTTTCAAAACATGCAATGTATTGGCAGCACTTACACTGGCCAATTTCAAACCATTAGGTGAAAATGAAACGCTTGTAATTGCAAAAGCATGCAATTTAGTGAATGATTTGATAACTTTCAAATTTGACAATTTAATCAAAGTGATTGATAAATCATTTCCAGCAATGGCAATTAAATCTTGATTGGTTGATACATCAATGGCCACTATATTATTGAAATTCTTGGATACTTTTTGCAATTGGGTAATTTTCTGAGTTTCGATATCCAATTTCAATAAAGTTGCAGCTGTACCACGACGAGAGCTGGCAGCAATCAACAATTGTTTATCATCATTGATGTATCTAACTTTGGACAATATATAATCTTTCAATTGTTTTTGTAAAGTAGGGTTTTTTGAAGAACTGAAAACAAGATTTCTAGTTGTGGTATCAATAATTTCAATTGATGTAGAAGTAACATAGGACATAAATTTCCCATTGGTTTTCAAACTTAATGCTAAATCCTTAATTTCCACACTTGTTTCAGGGGTAAACTTATACGTCAATTCCAAACTATCAGGGTTAAAAATATAAACTGAAGAAGGAACACTGGAAGTCATAAATGCCCCCGTGTTATTGTCAGGAGCCAATCTAATGATTTTGGGATAGTCGTCAGGATTGCCACTAATTTCTTCTTCAAATTGGGCGGCATCGACAAAACTAATATGTTCTTCTTTTGAATAAGAATATTTTCTAATGTTGTTATTGATATTCATTGATTTGATCAATTCTGAACTTTGATTACATCCAATAATAATATTAAATTCATTTTCACCAACCAATTTAGCTGCATCCAAACATTGAGGAGAGTCTTCATTTGAAGGTAAAGTGATTTCTCTAAATTTTTGTAATTTTCTTTTTGATTCGGTGACTTTAAAACTTGATTTGACCACGGTGATTCTATTTGGAATACCATTGTTGCCTTCTCCTCCTCCACCTGCAACCAAAATGGTTTTGTTATTGATAAACTTGACCCCCATCATAGGGTATCCAATATCAATTGTAGCCGATTCTTTAAGCGACATCCTTGCAGTAGTAGTTTTAGTTCTATTTTGCCTTTCCTGAAGATAATTTTCGTACAATTGTTACTGGTCCTTTTTTTTTTTTTTTTCGTTTTTTGCCTCTCATGAACACGACTGTCAAAAAATAGAAACAACATTGTTTAGTTCTTACTGCAGATCTTGTTGAGTTGAGTTAAGCTAATCTATGGTCGTGTAGATTGGGAGAAAAACAATTTAAGCTTTTGGGTCCGCCAAATCTTTTATCAACGAAGCAGCATTCCCTCAGACAACCAAGGAAACGACAGGACAGGACATATCATTACCAAAAACAACCAAGCAAAATGAAATCATTATTATCGATCCTGTCACATGTTGTTCATGGATATGTAGGTAACAGAGCCACGGTATTTCCATTACAATATACCGGATGGGATGTAGATGCCATAAATACCACCAACTATTCAAATCATCCAGGATATGGATCATTAACAGGTATGGCATCATCACAAGATTTAGTACGAGATTTAATTCATGGGTTACAACAGATTTTGGATTTTAATGATACTTATGATATAATACTAACTGGATATACCCCAAATGCTCGGGTTTTAAATGTTGTTAAAGATGAATTAATCAAAGCTATTCATGGTAAAGATAAAGATAAAGATAAAGGCAATAAAGAGAAACAACTGCATTGGATAGTGGATCCCGTGTTGGGGGATAATGGTAAAATGTATGTTGATGAGAAAGTTATACCTGTATATCATGAAATATTTACCACTGGGTTGGTATCATTGATCACTCCTAATCAATTTGAATTTGAGATTTTAAGTGGGGTTAAGATTGAGAGTTGGGATGATGTAAAACGTGCCATTGAAGAGTTTAGAAGGGTCAATAAGGTCGATAATATTGTTATTTCATCTGTATCTATAGATGACAAATTATATTGTGTGGGATCTAATAATCAAGGAACATTTTATGTTCCGATCAATCGAATTCATTGTGATTTTAATGGATGTGGTGATTTATTCACCGCATTAATGGCAAATGAGTTTTATGATAACGAGTATAGTATAAACCCAGAAATGTTGAATGATGTACTGACTAAATTAAACAAGATTCTTGAATATAGTTATCATGATGAAGTTCAACAAATTGGGAAAGAACCTAGTGTGGTAAAAGACATTAGAGTGGTAGCAGCTAAGGAATATTTAACAAAAGAATATAAACTGGATAGAGGTGTAGTATATTTATAGATAGTTCTAGAAGATAATAGATAAAAAACGTTGTTTCATGGCATTACATTTACATTTACATTTTTGTATAACAGATTGCAAAATGTTGGGGATCGCTTAATTTTGGTATCAATGCGAGAGATTAAGATTATATGGAGAAAGAAAAAATGAGGAAGAGCAAAAAAAATAAAATAAAATAAATGATAAAGAAATTATGTGAGAGGGGGAGAGAGAGATCAAATAAAATACACATTATTCTTTCTTTGTTAATTTACTTGACAGTCTTATCATTTTACAACAACTTCGCTACTTATTCATAAAGCAAAAGAATATGAGTTTAGAAAAACATAGAGATAACAAGAAAAAGAAGCAAGCGGTATCTATTTGGCGCTTTCTTGTTGGATTTATCACCGTTGCCATCCTATTTATATTTGCCAAATGGTCATTTACGTTCCGAATAAATGATAAACTACTACAAGTGTACATAAATCAAAATACCAACGAAAATAATCAAGATGACGGTGATGATGGATCAACATTACAATTAAAACATATTTTCCATCATGGAACAGGTGCCCAAAATTATAAAGTGCATCGTAGATTAGATATCACTCCGGAATATTTATCCAAACATGAAGAATACTTTACAACACTTGTACAAGAATTACAACAACCTCCAAAATCCGAATTTTCTAATACTAATTTGGATTTAGATGAAATATACCAACAATCCGATTGGCCCGAATATCATAAAGGTGAAAATCCATTCACTATTGAATTACCCTTCAAAAGAGATACTAGAGAATCAATAAGATTGAAAGAAAGAAACAGTCCTGGTTTTATTGAATCTTATCTTGATTATGCCAGGGATATTAAAGGGGATGCTCGTGTTTTGAATAGAATTAATTTAGAATGGGAACATGATAATATTAAAGTTCCCAATGTTACCGATAGAGATACAATCATTACATTAGCTACTATTTCTTCAAATGCTTATGTTAGATATCCTCAAAGTGATGACGAAAAAAAGAAATCGGATTGGATCGATTTGGGTGATTGGGATCCAAATCGGGAGAATAGTGATATTAATTTTGGATGGGATGATATTGGATTAAGGGGACATGTATTTGTTAGTAAGGACAATAAAACCGTTGTTATTGGAATTAAAGGAACTTCGGGAGCTGGATTACCAGGAGGAGGAAGTGATGAAACAGGAGGAAATGATAAAACCAACGATAATTTATTATTTTCTTGTTGTTGTGCAAGAGTTAGTTATATGTGGACTACAGTTTGTGATTGCTATGAAAAAACATATACATGTAATCAAGATTGTCTTGAAAAAGAATTGGGTAAAGAAGATAAATATTATAAGGCAGTTTTGGAATTATATCGTAACGTGACGTCACTTTATCCACCAGAAACCACGGATATTTGGATTACAGGTCATTCATTGGGAGGTGCATTAGCTTCGTTATTAGGTAGAACTTTTGGATTACCTGCGGTTGCATTTGAAGCACCAGGGGAGATGTTGGCAACTAATAGATTACATTTACCTTCACCACCAGGAATTCCAAGATATATGGAGAATATTTGGCATTTTGGGAATACAGCTGATCCAATTTATATGGGGGTTTGTAATGGAGCTTCAAGTTCATGTAATTTAGCAGGATATGCCATGGAAACATCATGTCATACAGGAATGCAATGTATTTATGATGTTGTTACTGATAAAGGATGGACAGTTAATTTATTGAATCATAGAATTCATACTGTTATTGATGATATTATATTGTCATATAATGATACTGCACCATGTGTTCAACAACCACCATGTCGGGATTGTTTTAATTGGAGATTTGTTACACATGATGATAATGAAGATGATGAACCAAAATTGCCAAATCCATTGAAAAGTAGTACATTAAAGACATCAACAAGGATATTTGCAACTAGTAGTTTATCTAAATCCAGTTCATCAACAACTACATCTACAACTACATCTACAACATCAAAATCATCATCATCTTCAAGTTCTGTGCCATCAGATGAAGAGCCACCAAAGAAATGTTTAGAGAGAACTTGGTATGGATGGTGTACGAAATGGGGTTATGATGATGATGATGATGATGATGATAATAATGATGATAAGGACAAGAAATCGGTATAACCTTGATCTCATAATGCAAGAGTTATAAAACAAAACAATTGGTCTAAAGGTTTTGATATTTTCTTTTACTAATAACAAAGGTTTTTTCTATTTCTATTTTTTTTTTAGTTTTAATTTTAGTTTTGGTTATCATATAATAAACAATTGATTTTGATATTTAGTTTGATATTTGATATTATTACTGAATCCACGTGACAGGACACAAAACATTGTTAGTGCTACTGTAACAGAAATCTAAAAGTATGAAATTCTTGTGTTGCATTTATTCTGTACTGGTTGAGTGTACAAAATTGCCGAGGAAGTGGGAGAGAGAGGGATGACCCACAAAATATCTTCCTATTTTTTATTTTTTCCTTGCGTCAAATGTACACGACTAATTAACCAACTGGGGGCGGGTGGAGGTCACAACGAGATGTTCATATCCAATCATTATAAAGTTTGTTCTATTGTACTCTATTGTATTCTTTCTTTAGCTCTTTGGTTCTTTTATTTTGTGTTTGTTGGTGATAATTTTAGAACATTACCCAGTGGATATATATATTAGGGGCAATGGGCAAAGGGCAATGTCGAAAGGCAGTATCCTAAGTAATTAATTAATTTTCATGACTATTAGACTCCTTCAGCCTCCTTCACTCCTTCTTCTTGCTCCTGGATATATCGTTGCTATTGCTTTTCGTAATTTCTCTTTTTTTCTTACTTCTGCGGTTAATTGTCGGCTTAGACTGTACTTGGTAACTAATTAATAACCACCCAATGCCTATGCCAATGCCAAAGCACCAGTTTAATTAAAGACATGAACAGCCACTCCCAAAATGTTACTGTGTCAACAAGTGTTTGGTCTTAGTGGTTCTGTGGTTCTGTTACTATTTCTTCTATTACTGGTATATGAGTTATGAGCTAGTTATGAGTTATTAAGTATAATGGGTTAAAATGGACTAGCCGCATACTTACGTACTTACATTTATATATGTAAATGTATAGAAAGCCACCCAAAAGTAGTGTACAATGTTACAAAAATCAAGGGCAGAGAGAGAGTGTGAGAGAGATGACCCAATTGGGGGATGAGTAGATGGAATTCTCAATTTTAATTTTTTTTTTTTTGCATCGAGGAGTCGTGTATATCTTACCAATAGTTTCCTAATTGGGACACAAACAAAATAAAAACCTCAGGAGAATTCTTATGTTTTACACGACTTTATAAACAATTACACAAAAAAAACCTGTTCCCTCGAGTATTGAACAACAACAACAACAACAACCGTTCACTCACTTATTTCATTTTTGTATTTGCATTTGTATTTGCATTCTATTTCATTTCATCATCAGTTTTTTTTTCTCTTTCTTTCTTTATTTTTGTTCACATAATTGCTATTTTATTTTATTTTATAATTTTTTTTTTTTTGTTTCTTTATTTGTTTCTTTCTTTCCTTCTTTTTCTTCTTTTTGATTAAATTTTCTTCTACATATTTTATTGAAAACCTATTCATCTGTTCATTTGTTTTTCCCTTTATTCATATTGAATTATCCCTTCTAATCCCTCAATTCAATTCAATTCACTTAAAACAAATAACTCCAAAATCCTTAAATTATGAAAGTGATAGTTACATTTTTCAACCTTTTCTTTATGGCCGGTGCCATATTATTATTAATTTTTACTGTTTTATCAGGTTCTTCAAAACATTTCCCATTAAATAAATTTTATTGGTTAGAAGCTGATACTTCAAGTATTCCAAATGCTCCAGCTAATAGAAGTGCTTGGACTTTTTGGGGTGTTTGTGATAAAAATGATTATTCAAATTGTTTATTAGGTCCTGCTTATCCAATTGATCCTCAAGATAATTTTGGTACCACAACTAATGTTCCACAAGATTTCCTTAATAATGAAAATACTTATTATTATTTAAGTAGATTTTCATTTGCTTTTTGTTTAATTGCTTTAGCTTTCATTGGTTTAGCATTTATTATTGATATTTTAGGGTTCTGTTTTGAAATTATTGATAAAGTGGTTATTATTTTAATCACCATTGCTTTGATCTTTATGGCTGGTTTTGCATCTATGCAAACTGGTGTTACTGTTTTGGCTAAGAATGCCTTTAGAAATGCTGATAGATATGCTCATGTTGGAGCTAAATCTATGGGTATTATGTGGGCCGCATTTGTTTGTATTTTGATTTGTTGGTTCTTGACCTTCTGGGCTAATATTGCTAATAGTTACAGAAAACATATGACCAGAGTTAATGAAGAAAAACAAGCTGCCAATGGTGGTGTTGTTCCTCTTGGACCTGAAGGTGATGATTCTTCTTTCACTAGAACTGCCCCTCAAGTTGCTAAAGATGATGATCATGCTGGTGGTATTAGATTCTTTAAAATTAAAAGAAACCAAAAAGTATCCGATGAAGATTCTGTTTAATTGAACATACCATAACATAACATGACATGAACATAATATTAATATAACATTAGCTAGAGACTGATTTAGATCCAAATGGAACTTGATATTGAGTTTATTTGCTTGTTTGTTTGTTAAAGATACCATTTTATTCTTTCCCATTACGTTGAATGTTTGTTTGATTTGATTTCTAATTATCTATTACCATTTATTAATTCTAACTTAATACTTTTTTTTCTTAAACCGTTATCACTTTTATTATTATTATTATTTAAAATATAAAGATGAACTTTTTATTGTCTTTACTTTACCTCCCTCCTGTTCTTTTTTTTTGTTTACACTCTTGTTTTACATATATATATTATCAATAAATACAAATATTTAATATAACAATAACAATAACAACTATTAATTGGAAAATTTCATATATTGATAGTAGATACTATGTGTGAAATTATGTCCCAGATTAATTAAGTTATCTAAAATGAAATACAATTCATCGAAAATCAAATCAATATCTTTAGGAAGATCAAACTTGTTAATTATAAATTATAAGTTGTTTGTCTTGTCTTGCCTTGAGGTTTGCATTTATTTATTTATATATTTTCAGCCAAAATATTTGTAAATTGTTTCGGATAATTATATATCCGTATTTGTTATATGCATATGAGCAAGAATCCTAATTACAAACGGTTTATTAAGCAAATTGAATAAGCTTCAAAACCATTAGAAAATAGTTGGGGCTGTGATAGTGGTACTGTGATTTGTGTTATATAGGTGCGAAAAAACCGTCAACCATTGCCTTGCGTGAGTGTGAGTGAGTCTGTGTGGATATGGTTAGGGGAACAAGACCCTAAAAATAACTTTACTTTACACACACAGACAAAAGTATCACAACCAATGCTTTTTTTAAATGGGAACACACGCCTTACTTACTAGTCTCTTAATAATCTAAATCGTCAAGGAGACAGAGACTGCCACCATACACATATACATTCAACATTTTTTTTCTTTTTCTGTACAACAGATGATGATATTCGAAAATTGCCAGCAAGGATTGTTTTACTACTACACAAAATGAATGTCAAGTATGGTCTATGATAAATTAACCTCGCTGTTGGTTTCTGGTTTCATGAATTACTACTACTTATCAATCGGATTTACAGTAATACATTGTATTATTCCATATGAAGAAGACATTTTTTTTTTCTTTTTTTGCAGTTACCAAGTGATATATAGTTGCTTCTTATCTACAGAAAGATCTTGTGTTTCATTCCAAATTCAAACTAAAGAAAACTTGAACAAACAATATCATTTACCACCACCCCTCTCACCACCCATCCCCTCAACACGCCTTCACCACTCCATATTTCTTTTTTAATTTATTTTTTAACCTGTTGTTCCAATCGCCCTTCTTCTTCTTCTTCTTCTTCTTTGCCCCTTAGGAAAACAAGCCATAATGATGGAATACTTTAACCTGTTACAGTAGTAAAAAAAAAGCAATGTACAAAGGAGAGAGAGTAAAAGATAAGAAAAGTGAGATAAAACTATCAGCATAATAGTTTCATATTTCCTCTTCCTTATTCCCGGTCTCTCTCCCCATTATCTTGTTTGGAACTCTCTTCTCTTCTCTTCTCTTTTTAGCTCCCCCTTAAAAACATTGTTTCAATTATTATGTTTTAACTTTTTCAGTTTTATATCGCTTCTTTTTCAATTTGCTTTTTTGTTTTCGTTTTCGTTTCGTGTGTTTTAAATATATTGTGTGTTACCAATTGACTTTATTTACCATATATTGTCAATTCAATTTAGTTGACAACTTTAATTCACCTCACTTTTACTCAACTATACAACGTGTGTCAGGTGTGTCAGTTGTATGCGTATTATACGTGTATGTTGGTAGAGAAGAGATGAGAATTGGGTTTGAAAAATGTGAAAATATTATATACCTTCTACACCTCACACCTCCTGATAATAATAGCAATAACAACTACTACAACTACAATTGCAAATAATAGTAAATTCTATATAGAAGTAGTCGAATTAGCTTATTCTTTTTCTTTCGTTCTTTCGTTCTTTCTCTCACCTTGTTGTGTCCGTATTTCTGTCTATATATATATTTTTTTGCATCTATTATATTTTGTGGTTTGGATATTATTCGGAGTTTTTAATCGATGATACTAAGAACAATAATATATTATTATTATTATTACTATTATTTTGTAACTAGAATCTTGAATCCAATAGGAACGTGTCAAATGGATGGGAGGAGTATTCAAGATGATATATGTATATATACAAATTAAAACAATCTAGTGTTGTTAATGTGTAAGTAAGTATATGAAATATAACAAAGTTAATTAATCAACAATAACAACAATAACAACCACGTTGGAAATGAACAAGTACAAGAATTGGAGAGAGAGATATCTATCCATGTGGGTTTATTATTAGAGTGTACCTAATTTCAAATTAAAGCCAAGAAAAAAAAAACAAGAAATAGTAATCATAATATTTCCCCCCCTCTCTCTCTCTCTTTCCATAACACAATAATATCTTAATGGAACAAGAAGAATAAGAAATTGCTTCTTTTTCTATGCAAAAGAACTTAAATATTAAGTATTAAATATCTTCATCAACACCATCACCATCAACCATCACCATCAACCAATTAATGTTCAATTCATACCTCTTAGTTACTATTGTTCATAACATACACACAACAATAATTGTCCCTCCCCCTCTTTCTCGAAAATCCCAATTTAATTCATCCCAATTCAATCGGGATGAACACAATGTGAACTTAATTCATAACACAAAACAATACAAAACAAAAACTGCAAATATCAAATATTAAATATCAAACTGACAATTATTTGCCAAGTAATGAGCTAATCGAATTGGAGATTGGAGATTTACGACCTTATTCTATTACTAGCTTAGTTTAGTTATTACCCTATCAATCAAGTAAGGCTGTACTATTATTCGCTGTTGCTTGCTTTGCTTTTGGTTTTTATAAATAATCGATATGCGTTCTGTTCTTTTTTTTTAACATTTATTACAGAAACAGAACTAGAACTAGAATCAAACCCGCCTTGTTGTAGAGGGTACCATAGAACCACCACTACTAATTACTATTTGTTACTAGTTTTCATATTCAAGAACCAACAAATACTGAACAAAGCATAAGCACGATTTAAAATAAATTTAAAAAGAAGAATTTAAAACATTCCAAAATATACAAATATAAATCGCAAATCAAATAACAAACTGTTCTAATTGTAATTGCAAAAGGCAAGTAGCAAATGGCAAATGGTCATTTACTGTCAAGTATTCTCATTTCTCGATATTCTCTCTATACTGTAGAGTAGTATATTTTGTGTTTTCTTTTTCTTTGATAGAGTGGGGATAAGCGATACACCCACAAGGATACTCCGGAATAGAAATTAAATTAATGCGCTCTGTTCCGCTTCTATTCCTCTCTTCTTCTCTCTGTCTTTCTATTGACTTACGAATGACGAATGAATTTGAGTTTGGTTCTTTCTCATTCGTACTCTATAGTTATATCATTCTTTTATAGAAATGCTTTTAAAAACGTGAGTACTAGGAATCCGAACTTACCAAAAATATTTACGAACCACACGGACCGGACCGGTGATAATAAATCCGAAACTTCAATACGGAATTAATAAACGGGTTGAAAAAAACCCCCCCAATAAAATAAAATAATAATAGAAGTATACATTCTATGAATGACATAGTAACGGTTAAATAGAACAAAAAGTAAGAAATGGTCACTTCAAATATAAAAGAAATAAGCGGATCGAAGTGGTTATAATGTTGTTGTTGAACTTGTAGTTGTTGTTGAAATAACAAATTAGTTAGCGAACATACATACATACATGGATAGATACGTACATGCATGAGTGAGTGACTGAGTGGATGGACAGAGAGAGAGTGAGAGGAAGAGAACAAGGGAGGTTAGTTGCAGTGTGCAGACAGTAGCATGAGTAATGTGTCCCACCACCATCATGCAACTATTCTCGGCCCGTTCTTTTGTGATTTTATGTCGCCCTACCACCACCGCACCACCGGACGAAAAGAAAATACATTCGTTAATTGGAATCAAGTGAAACGGAACAAACAGTGACAGATGGAACAATGGAATACACATGGAAGAATACCAGAGAGAGAGATAAAATAGTATTACAAGTTAATTTGAATTATAATAAACAGAGAGACAGATAGATAGAATGTGATATAAAAAAAAGAAAGCAATAAAACCCGACAGTATTAAATTGAAATGAAATGAAACGAAAAGAAACGCAACGAAACGAAACGAAACGGAGCGCAACAAAACGAAACAATTTTTTTTTTTTTTTGGGTTTGCATTCTGGGTTCTACTATAATTGCATTTAATATTTAAGTATTTTAAATTAGCAGTTTATAGAGTTGAGAATAGACAAAGATAGAGTTACATATAAATTAATTAATAAATAACATAAATGAAAATCAATTTCACAATCAATTTTTAATAAAATTATAAAATTTTAAAATTTTCTCTCAATTTGAATCTTCAATCTTCAAATCTTTCACTCAAAGAGAAAGAGAGAAAAAAAAAAATTTCTTTCCATTCATTCTTTGTCTCTCAAAGAAAGTATCTTAGTTATTTATTTACTTATTTATTATTCATCATCACCTATATTTTTTTTTTTACCAATCAGATTAACCCAACCACGTTCCCTTTTTAATCACACGTCTTTATTCACTCAGATCACTTCCATAAGTATTACCTCCCCACTACAACAACTACACAACTACTCACTAACCCACTACTTACTCCCCACATCAACAATTAACAATTAACTATCCCTTCAACTACATAGACAACCCTCTTCTACGATGCCAAATATTAAAAAAATATTTAAAAAGGAAACCAATCCTGATATACCCTCACTGCCTTCTAGTATAGGATTATCCAAATTGTTCCATCGTCATGATTCAAAAAGAGATTTAACCATGTCCTCCACCACTTCTCCAGCTCCAATCCCAGTTGCTCCTCATACTTCATCTGCTGCCACTGCTACTACTGGTGGTCAATCACATGTTCCCCCATCAAGTACTTCTCCAATTACTCCACCACAATCTTCCATGAGAAGAGCCGCCTCTGTTACATCATTAAAACGTCGTAATACAAATCCAATTCAATCAAGTACATCAACAAACACCAACAACCATCACAACAACAACAATACCACCACCACAAGCCCCACCAATGCTAACGCTAATGTTGGAGCAGGTACCACCACCACTAATCTGCATCATCTTCCTCATATAGGCAATAGAAATAGAAGTAATTCAGAAAGAGTTCCTGTTCATCCAGGAAGAAAAGTCTTAACTAAAGCAGATACTTTTGCTCATTTGAATCAATTGGATACTAGAAATTCCCAAAAAAATCAATTAAAAAGTTCTAGAGTTTCAAGTGCTCATAATTCTCCTGCAACTCCTGGTGGTCATGGTGATAAAATTGTTTATAATCCTTATGGTCTTAATAAAAATTCTACCCAAGAACGTCCTAAAAATACAAGTTTTTATATGTCAGGTGCTAATGATGGTGAAAGAGTATTATCCAATCCTGTGGCAAGTCCAAATGATTATTTACCAGATAATTTAAAACAAAAACATGTTAATTTGTTGGAAGATTTTGAAATTGATGTTGGAACCAGAAAATTAGGGGATGGTGGTTCATCCGATGTGAGAATTATAAATTCTTGTTTTAATAAAAAACATTTATTTGCTTTGAAAAGATTCACATTATTAAGTAAAGAATCCGATCAAGAATTTTATCACAGAGTACTGAAAGAATATATTCTTCATAGGGAAGCTGCCAAATGCAGACACGTGGTGGATGCAATTGCCATATTAAGAATTCAATCGCAAGCTAATTTAACCAGAGGTTGGGGTATGGTTATGGAATTTTGCGGTGGTGGTGATTTATTCTCCTTGATTGTTAAACCAGGATGGAAACAAACTCCATTGGTGGAAAAATATTGTCTTTTTAAACAAATTTCTTATGGGGTTAAATTCCTTCATGATCATGATATTGTTCATCGTGATTTGAAACCAGAAAATGTCTTGTTAGATGCCAATGGTTTAGCTAAATTATGTGATTTTGGTGTTAGTGAACATGGTCATGAAATAACGGGTGATTTTACAAGTCCAGTTAAATTATCCACTGCTTATGTTGGTTCTCCTCCTTATGCCCCACCTGAAGTTATGATTTTAAAAGAAAAATCCAGTTCTGAAGTTAAAGCATTTGCTTATGATCCATTTAAGATGGATTGTTGGGGTTTAGGAATGTTATTATTTTGTTTAGTTTATGGTGGTGTTCCATTCCAACAATCAAGTCCAAATGATCATGCTTTTAGGGATTATAAATTTAGTCACAAGAGATTTTGTACTGATCATCATAATTTCAAAGATAATGTGGATTATCCAAAAGGTCCTGGAAGTGAATTTAAATTAGCTGCCAAATTTGAAAATCTTGGAGCTTCAAGAGTTGCTTGGAAATTATGTGATCCTTCAGCTAATACAAGATACACCACGGATATGTTATTTGAAGATCCTTGGTTTAAAGGATTAGAAATGTGTATTTATGAACATCCAGATCAAGAAGTTAATCCATTCGTTTTACCAGGTACTGGAGGTAATATTAATACCCACCCAGGTAGTGGTTCTGGTTATTCTTCAGCTGCTAATTCTCAAGCTCCTTCAAGAAGAGGTACATTTTCTTCCAGACCTGTTGGTAGTAGTGGATATGATAGTCATGATGAAAGTCTTCATACTCCAATTAAAAGTATGTTAGATTTGACTGAGGTTAGTGATAAGATTAAGAAATCTACAATGAATCAAAATAGTACTTTCCTTAACAACAATACCAATGGTAATACTCATAATGGTCAAACCACCCATAGTCATAGCTATAGCCATAGTCAAAGTCATAACCATAGCCATAGTCATAGTGCTAGCAACATAGGTGAGATTTCCTCAAGCAATAATAGTCTACATTCATCTGATAGTATTTCCTCCAAAATAAAATCAAGATTAGATCCTGGATCCACTACTAGTAATAATGCCAATAACCCTAGTCCTAATGCTAATACCAATACCAATGCCAATGTTAATGGTTCAATGATTATTGATGGTCATTCTAGTTCATCTTCAACAGCATCATCACCAATGAATTCAGCACCTCCATCAATTGATAAAATAAATCAAGCTATATCCCCAGTAAATGGAAATTTGCCTGCAGTTGAAGAAAGTGATATTGAACATGAACAATGTGATCCAGTATTAGAAATTGATTTTAAACATCATAATCCAATAATTCCAAAAGAAGAATTTCCAACTATTCCCGAATCTAAGAATAATAATAATGATGTAATTAAAAATATTCCAATACCTAAAGAAGAATTAGAAGTTGAAAAAGATCCAAAGATTAAATGTGAGCCATTAACAGAAATTATTGATGAACACGAACATGAAAACCAACAAGAGACTGAAAATGGGAATGGAAATGATACTTCTGATGATTGTGAAAAACTACCATTTCCAACAGCAAATTCAAGAATTCAAAGTAATGAAGCAATTAATCCTTCTGATGGTTCTGTAAAATCACAACAACAACAACAAAACATCAATAACAAGACTACTAATTTTAATAAAGAATCATCCCCATCTTCATTAACTCACGACACAGCTAGTTTTAGTGCTAATGAATCTATCATTAGTGTTGATCGTAGTCATAAACCAAACCATGAAGGTCAAGCTGATGATAATGGTGATGGTAATGAAGAAACAAATTGTGTTGGTAATTTACTGGAAGGATTCTGTACATTAGCAGATTTAGAAGTTCCTGTATTTAAAGAAGCAACTGATTTACAATTGAATAAAGATGGAACTTGTGAATTTGGGTATAAGATTAAAAAACATCATCATACTGAAGTTAGTAATGTTTCAAATACAGGTACTAGAAGATAGAGAGAGAGATGATATTAGTTTTTTTTTTTACTATTCTTTTGGTTCTTTTGGTTACTTGATATTGGTTTTATTTTGGTTTATTTATTTTGTGGGTAAAAGGTGCTTAATTTTTATTCTAGTCATTCATTCATTCATTCATTCATTCATTCATTTATTCTTATTTCAAAAAAAAAAATTCGATTCCAAATTATAGATTGTATTTTCATTTTTTTTTCTAGTTTGTAAATTTTGTACATTTTCTATGTTTTACTTTTATTTATATATTATATTATCAATTATACATATATTCATGAATACCATACCATACCATACCATACCATACCATATCAAGCCTTTCCCCTTTATTCTTTCTCTACAATTGATATTCTTTTTAGAAATTATTATTATACATTGTGCTAATATATATATATATAGATATATGTGTGTAAAAGAATATGAACTTTTCAACATCTAACGATACAATACAATAATATATATAATACCGTTAAACATTTTTTTTATTTATTTCCTTGATCATATCAATTCAATTCAATTCAAATAACATTTATTTAAGCTTCCAAGTTCAATCTACCTTTTGGATTGGTAACTTTAACACCAATTTTTTTAGCTTTAGCCAAAATTTCAATTCTGTTTTTAGAAGAAACAGCAGAAGAAATTTCAGCGGCATAAGTTTTAGTATGTAATAATAAAACATCTAAATCTTTAACATTTTTAACTAAATAAACTTTAAAACCAGAAGGATTTAAAAATTTAGTTTTTTTATTTGATCCATAACCAATGTTTGGTTGAGGAATTGTACCTCTAAATCTTCTTCTAACACATGAATCAATACCTTTTTGCTTTCTCCAGTTTTCAGCAACTCTGTGATATCTGTCAGAATGGTGTCTCTTGAATTTCTTGGTGTATTTCTTAACAATTTTTGGGTGTGGAATAGAACCGGCCACTAAAAGAAGAAGAAAATTTAGTTAGTATTTTATTTCATAATCAAAATGAAAATAATAATTAGAACATTATCTATTTCCAGGAGGAGTATGAATGGAATGAACTGAACTATTATGGGAGATCTCATAATTAGTTTATTGTAAATGAATGTGATATATATGTATATCTTGAGATGACCTGGGAAAATATATCTATATTTTCTCTCCAATAGATAGTAGATGAAACAATTTGATACATTAAATGGTCATAATAATTATTCCCATCTTATTGATTTTTCATTTATTTGGCGAAATCCTCTTCAGTTTCAAATCTATTCATTTCAATTTTATTTCAATTCAATAAAGAAATATATCAATCTGTAATCCTCTTTTAATTCTATCCATCTCACTCTGTCTATTTCTATATCTCTCTCTCTCCTTTCAATTTAAATAACTGTTTCTAATCATCATTATGGTCATATATCAAACATACTTTTTGATATGATGTCAAGTGTGAAGTAGTAATCAAGTAAAAAAGATTTCCTTCTTTTCAAAAAAAATTTCAAAGTATGGTATACGGTAGAAAATTTTTTTCTGCTTTCCCTGTGTTCAGTTCAGAGTGCGTATAGTGTGTGTGCAAAGACTGTACCCAAATTGCCTCGCCATACAAACTGTAGTCGCACTAACTATGGGCCATAGAAAAACTCATCTCTGCCATAGTTAAACAGTACTTTTTTTTGTGGGTCGCACTAATAATTAAACTGTAAAAAAGTTCACAACTCGTAAAGCAATATTTTTTTCTTTTGGTACTGAGGTAGGGTTACAACCCTAACATCTCACACGTGATATAATCGAGTTTTTTTATTATTTTTTATTTTTTTAACTTTGTGAAAGTGTGTTTCGTGGCTCAAGTAAACTTCGGTTATATAACTTGCATAATTGATGACTATATAGAAAGAGAAAGAGAGGGTCTTTTTTTTTAGTTTTACTTTTTGCATGGCTTCTGGAACAAGGTTTTTCGGGGAGTCACTGGGAAGTCAAAATATAAAATAAAAAAAAGCATATAATATGCCTATACCATTGTCATACTTTATAAACTAGCATATTCATACACCTTCCTCCCTTACTTCCTCTCATATAGATATACACACATCTACTCTCTATCTCACATGTTTTTTTTTTCTTTTTTTTTGTTTTTGTATCCCACATGGTATATAGTTTCAGTTCTTTTTCTTTTTTTTATTGCCGGTTGGTTGATTGGTTAGGTGAATATGCGTAGACTGTAAAGATTTCCTTCATTCATTCATTCATTCAATGATTTTCAATAACAAAGAGAGAAAATAAAACGCGTTTGGTTCCTTTTTTTTTGTGTATATATATTTTCGCAATTTCAGCTATTAAAAGAAACTTTTTGTAATAATATATGGTCTTTAAGTAATTGGATTGATAGATAATGATATCGTAAATAACTCATCGATTATCACTTATCTTATTCGTACATTCTTGTAATTCTTGTTATTCATTCATTGCTTTATATATATTTCTGTCTTCTTGAACATGTTATTATTATTATTATTATTATTATTATTTTGCAACTATTCAAGGCAAAGAAAAATAAAATAATACAAAATAAAATAATGAAAATATAGCTTACCGATGAATGATAATTAGAACAATTATAAGAAGAAGAACCGTAAATAATAATAATAATAATTATATTATGTTGGGTGGGATTCCAAAAAAGATAATTAATTGGCACGTTCGGATAATTTTTTTTTAGTATCAAAATCTAACTATATATATATCTAAATGTATGAATGTAATCCGATACTGATGTCATCATCATCTTCATAATCTTCATCATCTTAAGCATCCCCATTTCCCTCTTCTTCTTCTTCTTCTTCTTCTTCTTCTTCGGTGTTCCGCAATTTAAGTCCTGAAAAGAAACAATGAAACTTAGGATTAGCAAGCAACATTAACTAATCTAACTTCAAACAAACGAACAAAAAAAAAGCAAACTTAAGTTAAGTTAACTAACTGGTAATATTAAAGATTGCAATTATAATACCCAATAATACCCGATAATAATAATAATAGTAATAAAAAAAAAAGAAGAAAGAGTTTAAGGTTTAGAGTTTGTCATTTAATATAGTTTATTGTATTATTACTTGTCGTTGTTGTTGTTGTTGTTGATAGAGTTGTTTCGTCACACCTCTGCTGGAGCTACCAAGTCCGATTGACTTTTTTTTTTTAATTATTGCTTTCGATTTAAACTCCACCATCTCTCTGCTGGCTTTTTTACTTTCTCCATCATTGAATTTTGTAGCTTGCATTTGTTTATGGTTAAGATTTACACTGCATTTTGTTTAAAGTTGCTCACTCTGTTATTTCTTTCCTCCGTCATCCTTTGTCGTCCCCATCTCCCCACCAATTTTTTTTTGCTTTGTTTGGTATTGTTTTAATTTTTACCACCGTAAGCATTTTCATTCTTTATTCTTTTGTGGTTTGTTTTGGTTTTTGGTTTTGCTTTCTTTTTTTTTTGTTCTATCGTTTGTGTTTACTCTACTCCCCTCAGTCTTTCTCTCTCTCTCTCTCTCTCCCTCTCTTACTAGTGAATTTTTCTGCATATAAAACTTACCACAGATACCGCAGACAACCAAGGCAGCCAGCACCCTACTTTAATTCAACTATTAACTATAAACAACACACTGTCACCTACCACCTACCTCCACACACTATCATAGCATTAGGAACTTGGTAAAGTAATAATAGCCAATGTTTCATAATCAACACATAGATACCAACACTGTGGTATTCTATCTATGTTGTATAATTGTTGGATGGTTAGTTTTTTGGTACTTTATATACAAACTATTTGGTTTCCATCTACTGTCAATAACCATAAATAATGGAATACTGTTTAATGGAATATCACTAGATACAAAGAAATTCTCCCTTTACATAAAGTCTATACGGTTCAGATTATGGGGCAATACACCCATGACAATTATTGATGAGTTAACGATACAACTAAAACTTATCCCTCACCAAAATAATAATAATAATAATAATAATAAGAAAACAAAAAAGAATAAGAAGAAAACAAGAATACGACCTTTACCTGATGATGAATTCGATCCTGCAATTGCATCCATAAATATCTTTCCAAAAAATAGAGTGGGCAAATTTATTGTCAAAAGATTCTTGACATTAATTCCCACATTAAATTTAGAATTGCGACACTCAAATATCATTTCCGCATATGGTAACAAGACATATATTGAATACATAAAATTCTTTGCTAGATCACGATATAGCAGGAAATCAAATGAAAAGATATCTTTGAAATTCAGTTTGGTGGTGAATAATGCTATTCATGATATCAAAACTATGGGTGATATAATTAAACCTTTCCAACTTGGTGGTATTAACTTTGAAAATAAGTTACTGGTTAACTTTATTACAGGCAAAGTTGATGATTTAAGAATAAGAATTAATATCAACGACAGTGATGTCCTGGTTTTTAATGCTGCCAAGTATTACGTGTTTAGAGATGAAATTTATAAACAACAAATATTAACTGAGCAACGACCAGTGTTGACACCAGAAGAAGTGGAAATTAAACACAATAATCAATTACAAATGGTGGAAAATACTTATAGACTTATACATGCCATTGTATCAGAGGTTAATATTCATGTTGAGAATGCAAAAGTTTCCGAAATTCCCTTTGTTACCATGGAAAATAATACTGATGTCAAACATTATTTCAACGATTCCAAACCTGCAACTTGTTTGGATTTAATGACCAAATCGGTTTCATTTAATTTTTCAAGAATGACAAAAGATTCCGCTGGATTTGAAGTATTGTTCAATTCTAACCAAGATAGACCATATCATTTAACTTGTTCAGTACAACTTTTGAAAATATTTTTCGCAACAAGAACAACTTTACCAACTGGATATCAAGGACAAACCACAGATGAAATATTGAATGTTCCTAATGTCGCATTCACTTACAAAACAAATGTCCTTGATCAATTGGTCAGAAGTAAAGGATTCAAGAATTGTGCCATCGAAGTGTATTTCTCAACAAGCACCCCAATTTTTGATTTAGATACCAGACAATTAAGTGCTCTTCTATATAATTTGATTTTGCTCAAGAAATGGAAAAAATTACATGAATTTAAAGATATAATTGTCAACACCCCATTGTCACCTCGTGAATTCTTCTATGATAGTGAAGATGATGATGGCGACGAAGCAGGAGGAAATGATACAGAAGAAACGGCCGATGACTTTGGTGCCACCACAGATTTTGGCAGGTTGAACTTGGGCCAACCATTGGGACATGGGCAAATAGAACCATTAAGAAACAAAGTGTACCGATACTTGAACGAATTCTATCCTCGATTAGATATAAAACTTGTTATTGAACAACCACGTATTGTCATTCGACATTATGAACCACATAAAAACACCCAAATATTGTCATTTTCTTACTCATTATTAAATTTTTCATTATCAACAACTTCGGCAAGAGATTATGCATCTAGTTGTCAAATTTTGTTCCCTAAAACAACCTATTATGAAAAATCATGTGGCGATACATCAGGAAAACCAAATGTAATACTACAAAAGGACATTACCACAATGAATTATCTTGATATTAAAGTTGATATACTTAAGAATCTGAAAGTCAAATCGTTCATTGATTTCAGTGAACTAACGATAGATTTAACCAATCTTGAAATATTTACCGGTATTCATTTTTTATTATTAGATATTACCAGAATGGTGGAGACTGATCTTGAAATCGGGATTATAAATAAAAAATTCAACCAAGAATTACTTCGACTTAGACATGAATTAAAATTACGAAGTTTATCGAACCCATCTAAAAACCGGCAATTGAAAAATTCAATCGAAGATAAATTATTCAGATACTTACCTCATTGGTTGACAAAACTAGATTTTAAGTTAACTTCATTGAATATTCTTTTAGGATCTAGATCGGTATTAATTCCAAAGGATGATTTGGCAAACTCGGAAGCACCAGAATTTGATTATGATTTTGATGATCAACATGAATTGAAACAGGTTAATTTCAAGATTGATTTATTACACGTCACAGTGAATAATCATGGAGTTCAAAGTGGCATCAATTCACCAATTTCCAGTATTCCTTCTTCCGCATCACTGGAGACCTTAACATCCGTGGATAATGATTCCATGTATTGGTCCGTCAATATAAAACTTGATAAATTTAAAATTTCTGCCATGACGGATCTAAAGGGTAAATTTAAACAAGTATTGGAAATCCCTACAATTAAATCGAATATTACCGCTACTTGTAATTATCATGGCCACAATAGAATTAAATTTGATATGAATATGGATAAATTAGTTGTGGATTATGATAGATATAAACTTTGTGTTTTAATTGGATCAGTTTATCTTATACGAGAGTTTATGATTTATCCTGTCAAACTCATCAAACTGAAAGTTAAGAGAGACTTGACAAGATTTGATAGCTTGATGGTGAGTCCTGCTGTTCCACAAGAATCTGAGTCGATATTAAACTTTATTACGTTTGACTTCAAAATGGGGTATCTGGATATTATTCTTCGTTTGAATGATGAGTTCAAAGTTAGATTACAGTTATCATCCATTCATGCTGGTTTACATAATAAAGAACTTGAAGTTGGTGTGGAATTTATTAGAGGTCTTGTTGATTCCCCTCTTGCTAAAGATAAATGGAATCGTTTGTTATGTCTGGATACATTAAATTTGAAAACGAAAATTCCTGCGTCGATTAAAGAATTGAACATAAATATTGATACCGATTCAATTCGGTTTATCCAACCACATCAATTTGTTGTGTACAAATTCTTTGATAACATTTCCATCACTGTTAAACTTGTTAAACATTTAATCAAGTTATTAAAAGATGATAGTTCCAAGGAACAATTAAACATTGTTCATCCTCATCTACAAAAAGTTAAACCAATACCATTTATATCACTTCGATCCAAATCATTGAAATTCACTATGGAAGATGATCCGTTTGAAACTGAACTAGGAATGATTTATCAATTAGGAAAAGTTGAACAAAAGAAAAGATTGGAACTTTATTCCTTGTTTGATGATAAAGCAGCTGTAACCAAAGTCGATGGTGAAGATTACTTTACAAGATTGAACCGATTGCACACCAATGTTGCAAAGTCTTGGATCAGAAAAGTCAAAACATATAAGGCACAACTAAGACAGGAAATTATAAGTAACAAAGAATATTTATTCGGTCATGAAGTAGCCCTTGCTGAGTCATTAAATGATAATGTTGTTGCCTATCCATATGCTCCACCTTTAACGGCAATATATATGGATAAAGTAAAATTGGATATTTCCAAACCAAAATTTGAGCTCAACAAAGTTCCTGACTTTATTTATGAATTTGGTCAAGGTGTTCCTAAGAAAACCGAATATACTTTGTTACTTCCAATGTATGTTTCTTTGGAATTGGGTGAGTTAAGAATGCATTTAAGAGATTATCCATTACCTATTCTCCATTCCCCTAGAAACAAGGATATCAATGATTCTAGTTTTTCAATAAATGGTCATTTGGTTATATCAGAGGCATTTGACAACTCAGAAAAGCATATTAGAAGAATTGATGTTCCTTTGGTTCCATGCTTAAAACAAGGAACGAAATTGAATAAATTCGATGCATTAATCGTGGAAAAAACACTAGCTTCAGTTAAGATGTATACTGATTTACAATGCAGCTTTGATTCCAACTATCCAACAAGAATAATTTGGGGTACATCTTATAATTTTGGTATTCAACAAATAATGCAAAATTTTGACAAATTTTCTAAACCTCCAGTTGATCCATCCCCTAAATTAGGATTTTGGGATAAGATGAAATATGTTCTTCATGGAAAATGTTCTATCAAAACCAAGAAAAGTTTGGAAGTTGGGTTTAAAGGTTCCCGAGATCCATATGATTTGTTCAACACTGGTGGTGGATTTGTTTTATCATTTAGAAAGAATGTTATTTGGGATATTAACAAGGATGATGATTCAACAAGTTTCTTTGACGTTACAGCTGATAAAGTGTCTTGGTATATTCCAAATTATCTTGAAGGACCTTTAGTGGCATGGACGAGAAATAGTTCAGATGCTATTTATTTGACAGAAAGTCCACATGTTATCAGTACATTATATGCATATTATGTGGGAAATAAGTTTGGTCAAGCCGATTATGAAGCTGCAAATAATGTGGTTGAAAAGAATGTTATTAATCTTAGTGGTGGAGTTCATTATCGTCTTGGATTTTTACTTCAACGTAAAGATGGGGAGACTGGTAAACGAACAGATGAATTTATACCTCATTATGAGATTAACTTGAACAATCCAAAGGATTGTAAAGAAAATCATGACTCATATCTTGGATTTAGAAGTCAGTATATCAATATGTCTATTACATTGATATCAAGTGGTGAAACAAGTTATAATACCATCCATTTATCACCAGCTGTATTTGATCAGTTCTTCAAGTGGTGGAGGTTATTTGCTGGTAACATGCAATTACCTGTTAGAAGAGGTAGAATGTTTGGGGAACCTAAACAGTCGGTTTAATTCTCTCAGCATTTGTTTTCCAACCAGTATTCATTTATTATGAAATCATTATTCATAGCCCATGTCTATCGAGATGAAATTATTGACTTGAATAATGATAGAATTGAATGTGTTGGTTTACGTGCAAAAGTCAATGAACTTATGATTGATTTGCATCAACAAAAATTTGGTGAATCCGAACATAGACAAAAGATGCAATTCGATTTGGGAGAAGTTCTTTTATCTGGAATTGATTTAAGGGTCATGCATGTTACTTTCCTCCAAAATATATTCAAGACCACTTCCAATACTAATACCACTGAAGCAAAACCGGTAGGAAATGATGAATCAAAATCAACATATAATATTCAAGATAAGGATCGTCGTTGGTTTGATGTTTCAGATTTCCAGGAAGCTTATTTATCATCAGTTAAAAATTGCTCTCGAAACGTTGATATTTTCCCATTGATGTATTTGCCAAGATTCTCATACGAAAGAAACACCCATGATGATGTTTTGGGAAATAGAGATTCATTTTGTGGTTCTACAAATAATGACCGCTTACATGATTGTCATTTAAATTTGAACAATCCATTGGAAACCAGGGTGAGGGTATTAACTGATAGATTGGAAGTTTTAGAAAATCAATTCAAGAAGGTTTATAAATCCAAAGACACTCATATCACACGAGGTTTGAGGAAACGTATTCTGTTTTTGGAAAAAGAGATAAGCAGAGCCAATCAAGGTGTACGTGTCAAGCTTCGTCGGGCTTCAACCATATCTGACCTTGAAAAATCCGAGAAATTTCATAACAAATTCACATTGTTTAGTATGTTGCTTAAATGGAATTTCAATTGTCGAAATTTAACTCTTCAGTATATTCATTTTGTGAAATTGAAGGCAGCAATGAGAAAATATCTTTCTCATAATGCCATTGAAACGTTAGAAAAATTGATGGAAAGAGCCAATGAAGTTTTGAATGCTCAACGTGGCGATAGTGATGCAGATAGTAATTTATCACCTACTGCTAGCAATTCACCACTTCTCCGAGCATTCACCACAAATGCAAGTGGATCATCGAATAATGTCAACCTTACTTCTCAACAAAGAATTTCCAACTTTAATTCCATATTAAGAGAAATTCAAGACGACGAAGAACTTGTGGCGGATTATTTGATTGAAATAGTGGCCCCACAAATTCAATTACAAAGTGAAGATTATCCAGATTCGGTGGTTTTGATCTCTGCACCTTCAATTAAGGGTAAGATTTTATCTGTTATTGATACAAGCATTTCCGATGGTGCAGGAAACAATGAAGTACTATTAGAAACGAGATATGGAGGATTGTTACAAGATGCAAGTGTTTTTGTTTTAAATAGAGAAGATCTTATTGGAAGTTCATCGATGATAACTGTTAATAAACCTTATGGAGCTTCAAATCCACATTCAAATTGGCCACCTTGGCTAGGACCTGAAATAACTCAAAATGGGAAATGGGCTGGAGCTAATAATTTATTGATTGAAAAGCTATCAGTTATGGTGTTACTTTATGAAAGTGAAATTTTAACTAAGCATGATAATGAAGATACTTCTCCACTTAAATTTGAAATTGATATTCCTTCACTTGTTATAACATCTACTTCAAGTCAATATTTCACATTATATGTGATTAGTTTGAGTTTGTTATTCTACAGTGAACCAATGAGTAAAGTAATCCAAGACAAGATTAAGAAAATGAAATTCTCCATTGATTTTGAAGATTTATGTGCATTAACTAATAGATTAACCAAAATGCAACAACATTACAGACTATTGAATTTATTGACATTTAATTATGGATTTAGAAAAGATAAATTAAATAATGAAGAGTTGAATAATTATATTCAACTTAATTTGGAAAGAGGAGAGATTGCAAGTGATATTTTCTTATTGTTGAAGACATTATTAACCGGGGAATATGCTAGTGATACATCAAATAATATTAAAATATCATGGTTAATCATGGCTGACGAAATTATTTTACAAATTTTAGAAGATAATAGAACGCCAATAATGAATATTGCATTAGCCAAAGGTGTGTATAAGAGAAAAGAACTTGAAAGTGGTTCGAATATCAACCGAGTTCATATTGGTAATATGAGAGGATTTAATTTAATTGAAAATGCAAGATATCCAGATTTTATCGAACCAATTGATAAAAAATCCACCAATAATATTATTGAATTAGAATGGACCATGAATAAATCAGTTGGAGGAATTAAAGTTATTGAAAATATTTCCGTTATTGCTTCACCGTTAAATATCAAGATTGACGAAATAACTGGTGAGAAATTAATGAACTTTATATTCCATACCAAATCTGGAGATGTTAAAGATAGTAAAATTATTGCCATTGCCAATGATAAAAAGGAAGTTGATGTTATGAAAAATAATGCCGATAATGGTAATGGTGATGACGATAATGACGAATTTGGATTGGTTCCCCAAAATGAAGGAGCTAATAAAGGAGTACATTTGGAAGAAGACAATTCTCAAAATAGCAAAAGTTTATTGAGTAAAAACAAGAGAAATACAACGTTACTAACATTGACTGGTAAAGGAAGTAATAGTAGTACTCAATTCATTGATGAAGATAAAGATATTAAAACCATGGTTGAAAGGTCAAAGAAGTATTTTTCAGTTGTTTCATTAAACATTCAAGCAATTGCATTACAAGTTACCCTTAAGTTGAACAAAGGATTTAAGAGAATACTTAATGTGTATGATTTGAAGCTTACATTACCAGAATGGAATATTAGAAATGAGATATTGTCCTTTATGGATGTTACCAAGATGGTTGAAAAAGAAATAACGAAAATGATACTTGGTCATATTGGTAGATTGTTAACAAATAAATTAACCGCAACTAAAGAGAAATCCAAACAAAAACTAAGTAGGAAACCTAGTGCTGTTGGAACATTGACTGATGTTAGGAAAGCCATGCGTGAAAATCCTACATCATCTTCATCATTATCAAAACCTACAATACCAGGACCACCATAACTCCAGCTTCAGCACCTCCAGCAGCATCATCATCTACTGCTTAATTATTGATAATGATTTAGAAGTAAAAAAAAAAAAGATATATGTATTAATATTACAAAATAAACAAAGTTCATTCTTTTTTTTAAGTTATTAATCCCTACCCTATACCCTCAGGATTGGAATACTTACTACTCCTCTAACATCTCTTTTCTATCTCTTCCTTTTTCTCCTTCTTCTTCTTCTCTCTCTATATATGTTGTCTTTTTAAATCACCACCACCACTAGTAGTAGCACCATTTGAATTCTGATTCTTTTTTCTCTTTTTCACCTTCTTACCAAATTCATCATCATTCAAATCATCATCACCCCTCATTAAAGTTTGTTGATCATTTATAGCCAAATCGGAACTATTAAATCCTGGAATTCCATTCATTGGAGTCTTATCAAATTTCATTGCTTTATTTAATAATCCAGCTTCAATCAATTCAATTTCAACACCTCCCCCTGATTCCATGGTAGAATTTATAAGTCCAGGAGGTATTGGTTTTGAAGGGGATATTTGATGTTTACCAGGTAATTCATTTATATGATTTTTATAAGATTTACGTAATTTAACCCCTTTACTTCCATCAGGTTTTGTACGGGAAACACTTTCTATTACATGTTCTAAATTATATTTTTTTAATAAATTTTCATTTGGAGTTGGTGATATTGATTTATAAATATGATTTGAATTTATTAGATAATAATCACCAAGATGTGAATTTTGTGATTCTGTCATTTGCTTGTTTGTTTGTTTTTATTTTGGTTTTTTGGATTGGGGCAAAGGTAATTAATGTATTATTGATATTGTTGTAATGATGTATGAATATGTTAATGTCAATGTTGATGATATTGATACTGATAAGATGGGATAGTGGGTTGATTGGTTATTGTTATGATTATATTTTGACTGACTGAATGAATGAATGAACAGTACAGAAGGAAGCTTCTAAAAAAAAAAGGCGTTGATTAATTTAACATGTTTTTTTTTTTTTTTTTTATTTCAAATCAATTATTTAAACTAGTGCGACATAATTATTTCACTCTAAGGGATTTTAATCCTAGTTGGAATTAAATGTAGAAAGATTGCACTGGATAGAATTACAAGACGAGTCTCTTGTATTGAATCAATATCAAGGTATTAAATAACAAAAATCAATATAGAAAATTAATTTATATAAATATATAAAATACCTATTATACAAAAGAATAAACAAAAAGCAACTTATATAAACTACAATTATTAAAACGAAAGATATATGAATAAAACCACAATCACCACTATTACTACTACTACCACTACAACAACAATAATGATTCATTTCATTCCATTGATAATTTTGAGGTTTCCTTTTCTTTGCAGATATTTTTTTTTAAAATTAGCCATATATACTGGATGCAAAAAAAAAAGGAGACAAACCAATTTAACAAACACAATAAAATAAAATTAATTAAGTAAAAAGAATACAAATTTTCCGTAACTTTTCGTTGATTTCTATTTTTGTAATATCATTATATTGGGGATGTATGAATGATCATGAATTGAGTATGAGTATGAGTATGAATATGAATGGATCTGTGGATCGTATTGTACAGTTGGTACATTTCCTCGCTTATTTTCTAACAACTTCCCAACCATCGTTATCTTCAGAAACTGATAAGTTAGCAGTTTCTTTCACCAATTCTTCTTCGACAGTTTTATCTTCTTCTTTGTGATGTTCTTCTTCATCTTCTTCATCACCTTCAATGTTTAATACACTGAAATGAGATTTTTGTGGACCTTGTGCTTGGGAAGCTTGATCTTCCTTTTTATCATCTTTTTTGGTATGAGTATTGGTGCTACTAGCTGTTCTACGACCAGCTGGTAAAGCTTGACCTCTCTTCCAATCAAATTCTGGTTCGGATGGTTTCTTAATAGAAGTAGTAGTAGTATTTTCATTGTTGTTGTTGTTATAACTGGTAGTTCTCTTGGATCTTTCTCTTGGTGGTAAGGTGGCGGTGGTTGATCTAGCAGAACCCCAATCCAATTCAGGTTCTTGTTTTCTTGGAGTTCTTGGAGTACTGGATTGATCATTTTCAAAGTTTCTGTTTGATCTTGATCTGGTTGGGAATGCAGGAGCACTTGATCTAGCTGAACCCCAATCCAAATCAGGTTCTTGTCTTCTTGGTGGTCTAGAAGTGGTTGATTCTTCACCACCTTCAGCATTGGCATTGTTTGAGCTTGCTAATCTGTTTGGTCTTGGTCTGGTTGGCAATTCAGCTTGTGAGTTTCTAGCTGAACCCCAGTCCAATTCAACAGCTGGTTCTCTTCTAGTATTGTTTCCTCCTCTACCTGATCTCCAGTCACCTTCAGATTCCTTTGGTGGAGCAGCAACATTAACAAAGATTTTTCTACCTTGGAATTCAGTCATGCTCAAGTTTAAGGATTCTTCTAATATTTCACGTTCACTAAAAGTAATGAAAGCAAATCCTCTTAATTTTCCGGTTTCTCTATCTTTTGGTAAAACAATGTCGGAAATAATATCTTTTGCTTGCATTCTATCTTCGAAATGTCTGATAATACCACTTTCATCAACTTCCCATGGTAAGTTAGAAACTCTAGCACGGTATGGTGGTTGATCAGGAATTGGGAATTCTTTTCTTTCTCTTTTGAATTCATCATTGGATGAAAATCTACCTTGTGATTCAACTGGAGCATTACCAGTGGCACCAACAGGAGCCGCAGTGGAAAAGGTTGGTTGATCTAAAGAAACTCCAATGGTATTGATATCAACTTCTTCATCTGCCCATGATCCTCCGAAGGAGTCATCGGCTAAGAAAGATCCTAAATCCATCTTGACATTTTTCTTAGGTGGGGCCATGATTGATTAATAATAATGAATAATAAACGATATAAACAATTGATTAAGTAATACGATTGAAATGTTTTTTTTTTATTTAGATCAATACAAATATAGTTTGCTAGGAAGGTATGTATTATATGTAGTAGTGATCTATACAAATGATAATAACCAAATATGCAATTGCAGGAAAGGGGAAGCAAAAACTGGTAGGAAGAACTTTGACCTTGTTTAGTAATGAAGTGTAGTAAAGTGAGATGATAAAAAAAAAAAAGAAGTTGAAAATTTTTTCTTCTCATTTTTTTTTCTTCTTACTTTAGTCGTCTATATGCAGGAAATATCACTATTATTTTTATTGGTTCACCTCTAAGGCTTAATTGTAGTTGATGTTTGAACCTTGAACAACGTGGGTAGTGGAGGAGTTGGTGCAATTGAGATGAGAGGCATAGAGAGAGTGTGTGGGAAGATTTGGTAGAGGGGAATGGTATTGTAGAGCAATGGATAGTTTAAGTATAGTAATTGATGTGTTTGTGAGGAAAATGAAATGCACCATTTTTACCAGGTCAATGGAGTTAATTTCAATTCAAGCTCCAAAAATAAGAGGATTATGATATAAGGATGGTTAGTTAATCAGTTCCTTAAATGAGACAATCGGTTAAATCAATGGTTAAGAATAACCATTTAGCAGTATCGAAGATAAAAGGAACTTGTATCACGTTGTGTCAATAATGCGTAAAACTTATGCATGAATCTATCGTTTAAGTGTGTAACACCGCTTCCGCCCCGCGTCCCGCCCCCCTTGATTGATATACCAAAAGTAAGTGATTAGACTGTGTTATTATTACAATCTTCAATATATATATTTCCTACACTCAAGATGCAAATAGCGAGAACAATAACTATTGGATTATCTAGTAGTTATTGTATTATCGTGTGCTTTATATATAGGTTAGGTGAAAAAATACTACAATGGAAATATAATGAAATAAATAAAACTAAATCATGAAATATATATTCAAATATAGCTAGATGGTTTTATATAGGTTGGTATTATATTGAACCATTATAAATAAGCGTATCCAGAAGAAATAGAATTATTCTAGCAACCAGATCAAAAAACTGGACTTGATGAATTTAAATTTTTCAAAAGTGAAGAAGGAAAATTGGAGTTCTGTTTATATCAATAAATTCTGATGTCTAACAATCAGGGATTATGATACTCATAATCATAATAATTAAAATTTAAACAAAACAAAAAAAAGGGGGTTGGTGATTGTACACGACCCACCCACCTCTCTCCCCTTGGCCCCAAACACAATCACTTGCAACACCTCAATATGACACGTGATAGGAGCTAGAATAAAGGTTCATTCATGTTAACAACACAAGACTATTAACATTGGTGCTGGTAACTTGAACTAAATTATGGTATATATTGAATGAAAGCAGATAGGTACTATTGGTGGTATCCGGTTCTCAATAGGTATATTATTGGTACAAACAAATCAGTCTTCTTCTTGAGGGTGTATATCTCCTTATCCTCTGAAACCTAGAATCAATTGTCTTTACTATTGATAATAGTAGACATAAATTACGTCCATATAAGTTATTTGAATGGTAATATAAAGATAACAGACAAAAAAAACACAAATCACTATAAAGATCTCCAGTACTAATTTATCAGAATGTTGAAGTTTGATAGGGTTGTGTAATTAGGAAATAATAGGGAAGAGAAGTAATATAGACATGTTGTAGTTTGAGATATGTGGATTCTTGGGAACAGATACTTTATTCAAAATTATCCAAACAAATAAAAATAATATATAGAGGTAAAAACTGTCTAAATAAAGAATAGATAGTAATCTCTTTTTTTTTTCAATAATCATCATTACTATATTTATTCATCAATTCAAGAAAAAATCCGTAGTAAAAAACGTAAAAGAAGGAAAAGAAAACTGGTTCTTTATGGTTGTCTTGGTTTTTTGAATAGAAAGATATATACATATGCGACATCTAAATTTTTTATAATAATACAAAAAAAAAAATGGATGCAAAAAAAAAATTTTTTGAATAAGCCAACTAATTCCAATTTTGTGTTTTTTTTTTCAATAATAAATAAATTATTAATAAAAATGAATAATAAATAATAACAATAATACCTATAAACACCTATAAACTTAATTAGATATATAATTTCCTTTTCCACGACAAATATGAATATTAAACTCTGTTTTCAATTATTTGTCTTCTTGTTGATTCAGTAATGTCCACTTCTTCAGTATTACTATTAACTTGTTCTGGTTGAGTTTGTTCTCCAGTTGTTACTTCATTAGTATTTGCTTCTTGTGCTTGTGCTTGTGCTTGTTCTTGTTCTTGTTGCTCATTGGTTGTTTCTCCTTGTTGGTTCTCTCCTTCATTATTCTCTACATTATCATTATTATTATCATTATTGTTCTCTTCGAATACTTCTGGATGATCTCTTCTAAATTCATAAACAAGTTTTAAAACCGCCCAATTAAATAAATCATTTTTAGAAATCCCCATTAATTTCCAAAAAATAATTTTGAAAAATTTCCCATATTTCTTGTTGGCAATTTCTTGACCATGCATTTCAAGATCTAAATTTTGATATCTTGAATCATTTAATAATATTCTGACACGCTCAGTTGGAGGAATTAATTCTTGTAACATCAATTGTAATGCTGGATCATTTCTCAATTCTTCTAGATCTATACTAAATGAATCATCATCATCGTCGATATCATCATCTTCATCTTCGACATTATCATTGTCATTACGGTTATTATTGTTATTATTGTTATTATCATCATTTTCATTTGTTTCACCATTGTTAGGAGTGTCATCATTAGAATTACCAGAATTCTCTTCATTGGTGGTGACAGCATTTGGATCATGGTAATCTCTCTTGAACAAATAATCACGTTTACACATAGGACAACATGCTCTTCTTTTGGTTAACCAAGGATCAATACATCCTTCGGCATGGAAAACATGACCACATATTAACCCTCTAACAATATCATTATCTTCAATCATTTCCAAACAAATAGCACATGAACCAGAATCAAAATGTAAACTATGTTGATAATCGTCATCATCATGATCATCTCCTGTTGAATCCTTTTCATCTGATTCATGGTTCAGTGATTGGAGTTGTTCTTTTTCGTTGGATGTTGTTGTGTTCGTGGCAACTTCGGTGATATCATGCTCAATATGTATTGATTTTGGTAAGGTTTTTAATTCAATATCATTTTCATTATGACTTGTTGAAGATCCAATGGTATACGTGTTGTTGGTAGTATTATTATTTGAAGTATTAGTGGTGTATAATGTAGGTAGTGAGGAGTCATCACCATCATCATTATCATCATTTACTGTTACATTTGTATTAACATCATTGGTATTGCTATTCTTATTTCCTTGTCTATCTTTCTCTTCCATGCTTTGTTCCTCTCCTTCTTTATCTTCTTCGAAAATAATATGACTAGTAGTTTGTTTACCACCATTTAACCAATTAGCATACGTTTTCTTGGGGAACAATAATTCCAATTCTTCGTTGGTTAATTTAGCTAATCTTCTACCTCTTCTTCTTCTTCTTCTCCTCCTTCTTCTTCTTCTGGCAGCTGCTCTTCTGTTAATTCTTGTTCTTGCAGCTAAGGTTAAATCACTTCCATGATTTAATCTTCTATCAATAATTTCTCCTCTTAAATAATGATGTTCCCGAATATATTGTAGTTGATCTCGTACTTCAGTAGTGGTAAAAATATGAGCAAATGTATGTTCATTCACAACGGAATTGTTGCTATTGTTGTTGTTACCTCCTGGTCGTGATGAATCTCCACCTTGATCACTGTCATTGTTGTTATTCATGGCAAGTTGACGAGCTCGGTAATTATAGTAATTTCTCCTTGATAAAGCAGATACGTTAACACCATATTTTACTCGAACAAAATACCTTATAGTGAAGAAAATAAATAATAATGCAATAACCACTCCTACTGCTAATGCTAAAAAGAATAAAACCGCCGAAGGAGTGGCTCCTATTTGATAATTATTGCCATTATTGTTGTTATTACTGTTACTTTGAGATGTCGTTGACGGTGGGCCATCTGTTCTCGAAGGATTGTTATTGTTGGAAGGAAAGCTCGGAAATGGAGACTCGGTTGTTTGCAACAACATGGTCGATGCAGCGTCAGGAAACGACATGATATTATTCTATTATGTTGTGCTGTGTTATAATGGATGATCTCTGTATTTGGATTGGAACTCGTGGTTGTGATTGTGATTGTGGTGAGGGGGGGAAATAGAAAGGGATCACAGATAAGAACTGAGTAATGTTAAAAAAAAAAATCAAGCGGCGGTGGGAGGGGAGTGTGAACGTCGAATCAAGATGATTTGAATATATATTTTAATAACTGGTAATATGTGGTAGTTAAATAAGGAAATCCAATAACAGTAAAATGAAATATGAAATATGAATTATAAAAATTTGAAGAGTGAAATTCAAGTTTCGTAATAAAAGTGATAAAAAGTAATAAAAGGAAAAATTTTTTTTCTTGGAAATATTTTGGTTACAACCTTAATGATAGAATAATAGAATAATGGAACAAAGTTGATTATGAGGGTGAGGATTAAGGTGAGGGTGAGGGTGATGGTGATGTTGCGGATGGATTAGTTTGTTGTATAAACTGAAGAGGGATATAGTTGATGATGATGATTGATGATTTATAAATAATGACAACCAACAAGAGAGCGTGAGAGTGAGAGTGAGAGTGAAACAAAATTAACAAAAGTAGTAAAACAACTTCCGGAGATAAATATGGGAAAACAAACGACAACAAGAACAGAACTGCACAATTCAACCAAAGGAAAAACTTCTCCCTTAAAATTTCTTTTTGTTTTTTGTGTTTTTTTTTTTTGCTAATAAAATCCGGGGTCAGTCACGTGATATATGAATACCCAAATCCACACTTCCAAGAAATATTTCTATTTTGTTTGTAACCCAATTGCAACTAAAATAGATAAGGAAGAATTAATAAGCTTATTAATTTAGACTCGAGGAATACACTGTGCCCCCATTTAAAAAGAAGTATCGATTTACAATGAACAATTGTTTCCACAGTTGATGAGTGATGACATTTCATACAATTTTGAAGAAACAAAAAAAAAAACTGATCATGACTTTGATTGATAACAATAAATACAAGAAACAATGGAATTATTACGGTTAAATACAATACAAGTACTATACCTTATATTGTATATGACTCGTATTAAGATTGAAAAAAAAAATAAAAAAAATAATTAAATAATTACTCCACCATCTCATTTGGTGTTCACATCCCTCAATCCTGATTTGTATCGTGATTTGTGGTTTTGATCACATTTTTCATTTAATTTACGTAAAATTACATTCACTAATAACCTGTTATCAATCCCACGTTCTTCATCTTTTTTTCCTTTTAGACTCCTATACTCGGCCATAACTTTATAAATAAGATATAAGCTATAAAGTTCAACGCTCTTTTTCCTCTCTCTCTCTCTCACTTTCTCTCTGTCTATCCCCCTTTTTGATTACCTTTGAGGCGTAGCCCCCTCGACTCCGACCTCCGGACGCACGCCCTCGTTCCTAATTTTTCCTATCTTCACCCCCTAGCTCCGTCGACGACATTCGACCTATCACCGACCTTTGACCTACGACCTTCGACTATTTCGACCAACCGCGCCTCGACGGGACGGAGCATCGCCCTTTCTTTCAAAGGTTATACAGTCTTTTCACTTTTTTTCCGTACCAATTTGGACAGAAGTTTTTGGGAGCATTAGAGTAAGTCACACTAATAAAACTGACCGAATAATTGTGTCGCCACTAATATGAAACAAATGTAAAAAGAGTGTATATCCTTTTTTTATTAATTTTTACTTTTCATTTAAGCGAGTCTAAAAATAATAATAGACAATACTTGAAATCATGATCAAGTTAATTTATTCATTCACCCTTTCACCCATTCATATCTATATATACTCTCAAGACACCGGTCAACGAATGAAATACAACACAATAAGAATGAATTTTCTTTTTTTTTTTAAAAATTTTTTTTTTTAGTCATGATTTTTACGTTTTCATTTAGTTTGATATTTATATTCGTTTATCTCAATTAGAAAGTACATATACGATAGATCATCATCTTCACCATCATAATCAAAATTTTCATACTTTTATGTTTCTATTCTATTCTATTCTATTCTATTCTGCAACGTAACTTCTTAATAAACTCTTCCATTATAGTATTTCTCAGATCCTTTGATTTCATTCACGTGATTATTCTACACGTGATTAGTGTTACTAATTATTATCTGCAAATTGCTAAACACACTGCAGAGAAACGGTCAAAGTTTTTAGACAAAATGGAAGCGTGGGGAGAGGAGTAAAGATGGAATGGAATCTAATAGAATCTAATAGAATAGAATAAACGTCACGTCAAGAGTATATGAAATTTTTTTTTGTTTGACGTTAATTATATCGTATTCCTCGTTCGTATCAGATTTTGAAATTCCATTCACTCCTCACACCACTCCCGATGGTTGGATTCCAAAACTGTTGCAAGTTTTTTTGTTTTTTTTTTTTTCGCCACACGATGTCCTTCCCAAAATCAACACGAAGAGAGAGAAAAAAAAAAATTTCTTCAAGATTCACCATCATGAAAAATTTCAACGAATCCAATGGTCTAAAATGTCAGCCTTTTACATACGGTTCAATCTTATAACTAGGAACAGAAATAAATAAATAAACCAAATAAATAAATAGGTACAATATATATATATATTTATGAATATTTTGAATAATACTATATATTCTTAATTTATTTAATTTCTTTCAAAACCAAAATCAAGATTCAATAAATAAAAAATACAAACCATTTGAAGAAACAAAATAAATAAAAAGAATAAAATTAACCAAATATATTTTTAACATCATTAAAATTGTCCATTTCAATTAAGAAATAAACCAAAATTAAAAAAAAAAAAACCAATTCCATTCGTTTCATTTCATTTCATCTCATCCATTATCATATTCATATTCTCTTTCTTCTGATTTTGATTTATTAGAATACATTTCTTCAAGCTTTTTTTGTATGTTTCACTATACTTCTTCTCTTTCTCTCTCTCTCTCATTTGATCTTCATTTGAATTGACAATATTTACAATTTCAGTCAATGAACTTAAGCAGAACCTCTTGGAGCTTCTTTGTAAGAAATAGCAGCTTCTTCACCCATAGCAGAGATGATGGTAACAAGAATATCTTTACCTTCGTCAAATTCTTCTTGCAATTTGTCACCCAATTCACCTTCTGGGATTTTGACATCATCTTTGGTGTCACCTTCAGCGGTCATCAAGGACAAGAAACCATCATCAATGTCCAACAATTGGTATTCTTGTCTTCTGACGTTTGGAACTTCCATATTGTGGGTAGATGGAGACAAATCTTCCAATTTCTTACCAGTGAAGATATCAATGGCGACTAAATGAACTTTAGCGTGACCGTGCTTACCGGTTTTAGAAGTAGACATGTCAACAATTTTACATGGTCTGTTCTTAATAACAACGTGACCGTTCTTTCTCAAAGCAGAACATTGCATTGGGAAGGTTAAAGCAGCACCGGCATCAGCGGTTTCAAAGGTATGCTATAATAAAAAGGAAAAACTATGTTAGTAATGAGTTTTTCAAAAATGGATTTGGCATATTATAATGAGATGATCTTTTTTATCAAAAAAAAAAAATTTGATGGGATAAAAATCTGTCTGATATATTGAGAAACTGGAGAACAGGCGATAAAACAACAAGGAGTAAAGAAAAAATAATATGTAAGTTGAAAAATATGGAGGACTGAATGAATTGTGAAGAGCAGAAAAAAAAAATTTTCTTTGTTCGTTGGTTGTCTCAAGGGGAAAAAGGAAAAAAAAAAAAATTTTGTCCAACCCAGAATGAAATTAAAAAAGCAACCCAAATAAAAAGGTGTTGTCAAATTAAGAAAGACAGTCAAGATGCTCATTCAATTCAACCTTCCTCATTCATTTACATCCTCTTAGCTATCGCTTGTAGATCAACAATAGATGTGACTCCATGTTTTTCTAAGTTCATAGATTTTCTCACAGACTGGATTTTTTTTAGTTGCATATTCAACAACAACCAAAAGCAATTGATGAATCCAATTCATTTATATTCTTCCTGATCAAAAGAACATCATTAAGGTTAACAATTCAACACATACTTCTTCTTCAGCCATTTTGTATCTGTAGTAATTAAATAAGTAGTATAGTTTATAAAAGAAAAGAAAGAAAGAAAGAGAAAAAGGAATAAAAAAAAAAAAATTTTTTCGAAGTGTCTGATATATATAAAATCTTTTTTCGCCCTTCTTCTTGTTCTTCTTCTTCTTCGCTCGCTTTTTTTTTTTGTGCGAAATTCCATCCCAACAGTTTTTTTTACTTAATGTCACGTGGATTAACTATTGGTGTGTGGGTGCAATTTATTTACCCGACACGATTTTTCATTATTTTTTTCTTCTGTTTCGCGCATTACAATTACTTCATTCATCATTGGATTTGATTTGATTAATGCACACACTCTCTCACACACTCACACATTAGATGGGATAGATGTCGTACAAGTCATACATTTCTCCCTGTTTTGTGATTTTTTAACGTTTCATACACACACACATTAATATATTAATACATGAGTAGATGTACATCATGTGTAGATGTTTGTTGAGTAAGTTGTTAGAGAAAAAAAAAAGCAATGCTATAGAAATGAAGAGATAAATAGTGGATATATCGGTCAATTGAAGTAATAAAACGATCAAAACAAAAATTACATCGAAAAAAAAAAAAGAAATTATTTTAATTCGTAGCCCTAATTTTCTAAGGGAATAAGATCTGTATGATGTTTCTGTGAAAGTGATGGTAATCTGCTCTTCTCTTCTCTTCTCTAATTCCTGACCTATTCTTTTTTTTTTTCGTTGTTGTCGTTGTCGTTCTCCCCCTCATTGCTTGTCGATTGTTTGTTTGTTCTCTTTGGCTTCTTTTTCCGATTCTCGTCGGATTCCATCTCCGCTAATCTCAATTGCCAATTCAACAATCTACAATTTCAACAATCATTCTTATTCTTTGATTCTCTTTAGTTATATATTTATTAATCAAACAAAATAAAATAATACAATTTGATGGATATTTGGATATTTGGATATTTCGACATACAGGATATTCATGGAAGATAATTGATGATATCATATTAATTACAAAATGGCTTTCCAATTTTTTTTTTTACCCATAACACACAATGAATATTAAAACAATAAAAAAAAATCTCTATATATATATATGTTAATTATCATCATCATCATTATCATCAATTAATTAATTAATTAACTATCCTTTTATGTGATATCTCGTTAACCTTTTTTTGTTGAGGTATGGACAGGGGGAAGGGGGGGCAAAGATAAATCAAATATCATATATCATTGGCTAACAATTCAGATTTCTTAGGTTGATCCAATTCAGAAATACTTTGCTCCAATCCAGATACTTCAGAATCATCTTGTGGATGTACAATCATCTTTTTATTGATTTCTGATGATGCTGAGGATGATGATATCAATGATTTTAACCCATTATCATTGATAGTATTGGTACTAATGGTGCTGTTCCCATTATCAAGATCTCCTTCTGTATCTATCCCACCTTCTACTCCAGTTATTTCTTCTTTACTATGATTTCTCTTATGTTCATAAACTTTCTCATTTCTTAACTCTTCAATTGGTTCATGCCATTTATTCAAAACCTCTTCACATCGATCATGCAATTTAAAACTATCACTATATTGCAAACTTTTATCTTTCATTATCGTTTTCAAAACTTTATGCATCTTGGTTTTCCGTAACAATTCTTTATCAATTGGAAATTCCAACAATCGATATAATATTAATCTTGCTGTCAGTAATTCATCTGCTGTTGGTGGTTTTAATCCAATGGTGTCCTTAGGAGTATTAGGCTGATTCCTTTGTATTAGGGATTTTTGAAGTTTAACTCGACAAAGCCATAATTGATGTTGCTTTTCCTTCTCACTAAGTACTGGCTTATCCAAACCTGATGCTGGTGTAATTAGTGATGATCTCTTATTAACTGGGAAATCTTCATCACTGGTTTCATTTTTAAGATTCAGACCACCATTTCCAGGACGACGTTCTGTTGGTGTCTTTCTCTTTATATCTCTTGGTTTTTCTTCTGCTTCAATCAGCCTTCTTTTTCTTCCATTTCCAATTGATGCTTTAGATTGTTTTGTCAAATTCTTGCCATTTGTAGATGACTTTCGAGGTTGAACTGATGATTCCCCTGATTCTTCATCTTCTTCATTATCACCATAATCGGCTTCATCATCATCAGATTTCCCATTTCTGGACTTAACTTTGATTTTCTTGGATCTTGATTTCGCTATATTTTCAGACCGCTCTTCTTCTTCTTGTTTTTGTTGTTGTTCCTCTTCTTCTTCTTCTTCTTCTTCTTCTTCTTCATCATCTTCATCATCGTGTTCTTCGACCTCTTCTTCGGGTTGTTCTGGATCTTCCTCTTGTTCTTCAACCTCTTCTTCCTGTACTTCCTCGTCTTCTTCTTCTTCCTCTACTTCTCCGTTGAATTTTGCTAGATGGTCAATGAAATCATCATAGGTTAATCCATCTGCTGCAGCTATGGCATTTTTGATGGGCGTTTGTTTTCCTCTGACCACACCTTTTAAGTTCTTCATTTTTCGTTTAATCTCTGGAGAAATATCACGTAAGCTGGCTTTCAATTTTTCTTCACTTAAATCACTGATACCATTCTCAGAAATCCAATAATAATCTCCATCAGGTATGAATATAACACAATATGGTGTTCCTTTTTTCGGTTTGACTCTAGACACATCTTGGGGAATATCTTCTTGAGGAACCACAAATGCTGGCCATGGAGCATATCCTGGCATTTTGGCCGATACCCTCTGCATTGGTTTAAATGGTCGAATTCCTCTTTTTGGTGGCATGGTTTTTTTTTGTTCTTTTTCTTCGTAGCTTTTTAGTTTGTATACGCGTGTCACTGATAATGTGGGACCAAAGAGTGACAAGTTGATAATGCTATCGAGTAATTAATAAATAATAATAAGAAGAATGTTGATAAATGTTTGTTTGTTTGTTTCCTCCTGTTGTGGTTTGGGTGGGTGTTGATTCCAAGAAAACGTGTAATTTTGGGAGACAATAAATAAGTATAAATAAAACAACTGATTTAAATCAATAAAGGGAAATGAATATATGGTTTGATATAAACAAACTGATATTTATGAAACAAAAACAATAGATGTGTTTGGTGTGATTGACTTGTTCGTTGGACTGTAGACTGTTAGTTGGCGGGTTTCCTCCTTAATCGAATTAAATCAAAGCTGTACACTTAAAGGAAATAATATTAATTTGATTCAGGTAAAATGAATGAAAGAATGAGTAAATTTGAAGATGGTGATGGTGATGGTGATGATTTCCCAATAACTAAGGATGAAATGAAATGACAATAAAAAAAAATATATGAATACAAGTGAAGAAATAATAATAATATAAAATTTTTTTTCTTCTTTTCTCTCTCTGACACTCTCCCTCGCTCTGTTTTATTCTTTGTGGGTTGGAGGTATTTGAATTTTTTGTCTGTTCTATTGATCTTTTATGGGTATAAGAAGCTGTTGGTGCCCTAACCTAGTTGATGCTGCAGGTGTCGTTGATAATAATAATGATGTTGCTGTTGATGATGTTGTTGAATTGAAACGAAAAAAAAAAGTAAAAGTAAAAGTAAAAGTACAAGAATAAAAAAAAAATAGCAAGTATGAGAAACCAGAAGCAAAAGCAAATGCAATTGCAAAGACAATGAGTGTGAGCGTGAGTGTGCGTAAAATGAATGGGAATGAGAATGAGAATGAGAATGAATGAGTGGGTAAGATTGCGTTTGTTTGTTTTATCGTTCTCTGTTTCTTTCTGTGTACAAATGAAACACAGGAGGCGTATACTAAGTAAGAAACTGATGACAGAGAAAATGAACAGAAAAAAAGATTCAACGAATGGATTCTTTTTTTAATTATTATTTTATTTTATCTCCCAAGACCTTCCACGTCCTCTGTATTCCAATTGACCAGTCCAGTTAGATTATGGATGAAGGATTGGTTAGGATGTCTTTTGATAAGAATAAATAAACAACCAAAAGTTATTTCTCCAAATATCTTTTGGTTGTAACTTTTTGTTATTGTGGTTGGTTAATTTTAGTTGGAATTTTTTTTTTTTACAACCAACAAAAGAAAACAAAACAAAACAAATAAAAAATAAAAGGAGTAGTCAAAAAAAAAGGAGAACCAATGCCGAAAAAAAAATTTTGAACCTAAAACAAGATAACCTACTAAACGATTCTCACCAAATGAACCCACAATAATAATTCAAATAAATTCGTAGACATACCATCTCAATTCTCATCACCATGTATCATCGTATTGGGGGGCTGGAATTTTGGTTATTTTTCTTGCGTTGCTCCTCTCCTCGTGGCATAATATTAAGCCGTGCCGTATGTTCAATCCTCAAATATCAACTTAAATGAATCAATGACCAAATATGCATAGTTGTTCAAATACAATCTTCGTCCAATTGTCAGTTCACGATAATTATCATTTACGCCTCTCCGCCCCCCTTTTTTTTATTTATTGATTTATCTATCTCTGTGTGTGTGTGTGTGTGTGTGTGTAATTCTGTTTGTGGTGTATTTAAATTTACCACACACATCACAAGTTTCAACTAATTTGTATCACAAAAAATGATTATCCTCTCGTATTGGGTTTCTTAATCCCCGAGGACATAAACTAATTTACGAATAAACAATCTACCTTGAACAATTGAAAGAGTATTTTGATTAAATATTATATTACCGATTATAATAATGATTGATTTGAAACGGTGTCTCACACTCATGTTGTTTTGGCAATAAGTTCAGAGGGTTGTCGTATAACCGAAATTAATGATAATAGGTGAAATGTTAAGAATTTTGGTTGAGATTTGTTCCAAAGTTATTCCAAAGTTATTTTAAAAAAATAAATATAACAAATCAATTTCAAAATTGATCTAAAAATATATTCCAATGCAGATAATTATTGATATTTACAATGTTTATAAAAGAATAGTTTTTGTATACTTTACATTGAATGTACACCATTAAATACAATCTATAACCACCACGGCATTTGCATTATGTTGTCGGGTTGAACAGGTTTCTACCATTAACTAACAAACACCAACTCTATCTCTTGTAAAGATCAAGAGGCAGTATGCTTTTTATCTGTTATTGGGAGTTTTAATGATTAATCCTGATATTGCACAAGTTTATCATTGACAACTAGTGTTTTCATGTATGGAGATCGGGCGATCAACAATTTCAGGACCTTGCCTAATACACGACCAAATTCGCAACATTTTTTTTTTTTTTTTTTTTTTCTTCCTTCGTTGTTTCTCAAAGATCAGGACGAGGAGTGTAGGAGTTAAAGAAGAAGAACGACACAAATTTTTCCTTTCCCTTAACAACATCAATATCAACATCTTAACACATACTATTTACTAACCAATCAGTATCAGTGGAAATAGAGTGTTATCACGACTTGGTAACCCATTCAGAAACAAACAAAAATTTCACACTTGTACTGGTAACGGGAATAAAATAAACCAAACTATACCCTAGTTCACACAAAACGTACAATTTTACTAGGCTAAAAAATTATCTCCTATAAGCGACACTCCGTAGCATATTATTTTCAACTCATTAACATTCATACTGTTTACCAATTTGGTTTCATTGATACATACTTGGATACTACAGTATAGTACAATATCATACAACCGGCACTAATACTATCACCAACAAACATTCATACATACACTACCGACCTGTCTGCCAACTGACACTAATTGACGCACTACAGAAAGTAACGAAGGAAGAAAGAAAAAATCATTGCAAAAAAAAAAAAAAATCATTCAACTAACACAGCTCAACTCAATTTAATTCAACCTTGTACAATTACAACCACAACTTCCATTCTTACCAAAGATTCAAATACGGCTTTAGGGTGGTAGTTCCAATTATTATTACATCTTGTATAACATTCATTTCACTCACCATTCCTGCAACATCACACATATCGTAACCGCCCATATACAAATATACTCGTATTACTCACCGAATACACCCATACTCCACTCATAAGCAACTAAATAACGATCAAGTCCTTGTCAATATTATTTAATAATGGATCATTCAAATATACCGGTCTTTAAGAGACCCACGAAATTACCCACCAGGGAAGAACTAGCTGCTATTTTCACCAACAAACAACCAAAACTCACATCCGATTCAACTCCAAGAATTCTTGAACATCATCAATCGGATCAACACCAACAGGATCAACAAGACAAACAAGATCCTAATTCAAATTCAAATCCAAATCCATGCTCAAACCGTTATCGTCAACAAGATGATGAAATTGAAGAAGGAAATTTAAATTCTATACCTAGTAATATAATCCCCATTGTTCATGAACCTAATTTAGTGTCGGATTTTTTCACCGATGTAACTACCGATTTAAGTGACCCCAGATTAGCTTATCAGATCAATGGAATCCTTCGAAAATTCCCTCCACCTATCCCACCACCAATTCCTCGCCCTCTTCCCGGTCATACTAATCCTCATGGTGTTATGGGTTATAATTCTTATGATTCTCAATTACATTCTGATGAAGGTTCTGGTAATGAGGAAGATGATGATGGATTTGATGATCAAGAAGAGATGGAAGATTATGAAGGTAGGTTCGAAAATATTCAAGGGAATAGACTGAATAATAAAAGAGGAATAATGATTCCTTTTATTTATCCACCTCCGCCAGTTGTTAATTTTGATGCTTTGCCATTTTCACTAGCTTCATTTAAAAAGAGATATGAATGTTTACATAATCTATCAACACCCACACCTACACCAGCAACCGCCACGACGGCGCTAGCATCTGCTGTAGGTGGTAATGGTACTACTACATCCACATCTACAACTACGACAACTACAAGTTCTGGTGGTGCCAAAAGAGGAAGGAAACCAAAGAATTTTAATGTCAATAATGAATCAAGAGGTGAATCTCCAATTAACAACAACAACAACAGCAACAACAGCAACAACCGTTCTCGTGATCCTTATGATCGTGGTATTAATAATGTATATATCCAAGCTGCTCCATTACCATTCCCTCCTCCAAATTATATGAAATATCCATTGAATTCCGATAGGGCGAATTTAGTACCTCATGATGTATTTACTGAATTATTAGAGGCAAATGAAGAATTACCTAGAATTGATATGGTTGTTGCAAGTGCTGCAGGATCATTATTTGAAATGAGACAACAAGCCAATAAAGAAGGATTTAATATTTTGAATTTTGAACTTGAAAATTCCAAGAAATCAAAGAAAAAGGGTAAGACAACATCTGGAGGGGGTCAAAGTACTGATGTTTCTGATAATGAGGTACAGGAATCCAATGATGAAAATATGAAACCTGGTGGTTCAGAAGATGGAAGAGGTAAGAAAATGAAGGATTTGGATTATGAAGAAATTGATGAAGAAAAAAGTGAACAAGAGGACCGGGAAGTAGTAGAAGTTTTCGATAGTGCTGATGATGACGATGAAGAAGGAGAAGAAGGAAGAGGAATCAGAAAAGATGAGACAAATGACGATGAGATTTATTTCCTGAAGATTGATACTAACGAGTATAATGATTTCCATGCAATAAAAGATGCGGATAAAAATACTTTTGAAATTAATGTCATTGATCCAAAATTCACTAATGTTAAAGGAAGATTAAGTGATATTAAACGGAATAAATTAGAAGTAAAAGTTGATGAAGAAGATAATAGGGAACAGCGTGGTGAAGAAATTGAAGATGTTTATTCATATCCTTCTGAAGCTATAAGTAATCTTTATCAAATTAATCGAGAAGAATTTTTCCCTAGTGCAACGAAAGAATTGGCATATGCTTCAGGTACTAATAGGGAACGTCGTCGAATTGGATTAAAGAAATCTGTTGAATCCATGGAAGAGTTTGAAAGGCGTCATCGACTGGATATTTTCCAAATTAAGAAGTATCAATTATTGAAAAAAATTGATGATTTAAAGAATTCTAAAATCGAATTCAATAAGAATTTGATATATGATCAAGAATTAAAAAATATTAATGATGAATTGGAAATAACACGAGATGTTCAATTAGTTGAATTGAAGATTTCCGAAAATTATGAATTGTTAAAAAATTCCCTTAATTTTTATAATAATTCCAATAAGATTTATAAAATCATTAATATGGTATTGATTAATAAACTTGAAAAATTGAAGAATTTCTTTGAATTCCAAAAGAAAATGTTTCAAGAATATATCAAGAACAAACAAGATATATTTGATTTGAATAGTAAGGATTCAAATAAATTAATGCTTGGATTATCAAATAAAGATTATCCTTACGAAATCAAAGAGATCTTCAAGAATTTAATTGTTCAAGATCTAAAACAAGACCCAAATAATCCCACCAACAATTTATCATCAATCATGGTTCCTGAGTTGAAATTCAATGAAGTTGATAATAATAAAACAGTATTAATTCACGATTTCATGCCATTAATCACCCCAGAAGAATTCAGTATCATCACTGGAGATTTATCACACAAGGCATTAGCCAACAACAATAGTAAATCAAATAAAAATACCACCAAAAACCATCATAACCATTCCAGTAACAAGAGAATCATTCAAAGTTCAATTTATGAAAAAATGTTAACTTCTGGTTCCGATACGAATTTAAGTGATAGCGGAACTGGTAATACCACCAATACAACACCTGGACCTACATCATCAGGAAGTAATCTACCCAAAAGAAGAGGAAGTGGTAGAAGAGCCAATACTGGAGGAGGAGGAGGAGGATCAAGTAATGGATCTTCAACACCTGGTGGGGTGGGTAATAATGGAATTGGAACAAATAGAATTAGTGATTTATTTAAAGAATTTGATACGGTTTATTCTGAAGCTAGTATATTAGCTAAAATTATGAAACAATTTAATGGTCCTCAAATGGCAAAACCTGATGAATTAACACATGATTTGGAATTAATGGGTATAAAAACAAAATGGCCCGTTAATAAATAATTAAATAAATAAAGAATATATATATATATACTGATAAATAAATACATATTATTTAATAAGAACAAGAACGAGAGAAAGAAGAAGACGTAGAGGGTATAGAGGGCGTAGAATAGGATGAAATCAAAATTAATCTAAAAAACAATTACAACATTCTTTTTCCAAAAAATAAAAAAATAAATAATCAATATATCAATTGATATATCAATATTGAATATTCATTCATATTTGGAAAAAAGGTTAGAATAAACAAGGTATTTATATATATAAGAGAAAATAATAATAATAATAATAATAATAATAAAGGGTACGTTATGTTATGTTGGCTTGGGTTTGGGTTTGAGTTTGGGTTTGGAGGAGGGAAAAAATCAGGGTAGGTAATACAATCAACTTTAAAAAAACAAAATAGTAACAAATAACAATAATAATAATTATATATAAAAAAAAAGGGAGGGGGAGGTGGAGGAGGAGGAGGAGGAGGAAAAGGTATTGCGGAAGGGGTGGAGGAAGGAAGGGAGGAATTGGAATTGGGAGATTGGTATAAGTTGGAAATAGTACTAAACGAACATATTTCCAATAACGTTAAAAACAAAAAAATCAATGATTGAATTGATGATCAATTCATCTTCATCTCATTTCATCTTGTTTTCGCTTTTGTAATTTTGAAGCCATATTCTTCAAATTAGCACTTCATTTAATATTCTTCAAATTGAGCATAGATTGCAATTAAAACATTAACACCACCAAGAACATAAGGTAAGTTACCTAAGGAATTAGAAGCAAAGTTTTGATATAATCCAAGATTGATTAATGATTTATTAATCAATCCACTAATCAAACAATTACATTTACTAAAACCAATCAAATTAAGTTGATTAATAACCAAATAATAAGTCAAAACCTTAGATAAGGCAAAAATAAATGGATCAAAATCATGAATTCTAAATAAATATTCATCATCTTCAATATCAACAATTCTTGAAGTGAAATTAACGAAATATGAAATTATTCCCGGAACAAAAATTGAAGAAATTGACCAAATGAAAAAAGTAATAATTGATTTTGATGTAAATAATGAAGAAATTTCTAAAGTTGGGAAAGTTGATTCGGATAAATAAGGTAAATTATCAAAGAAAATTTGATGAATCCATTTATTTTCATTTAATGGAACAAATTGAATATAATTATAAATAAAAATTAAAAATTCCAAGAAAATTTGTAAATAATTCAATGTAACAGTTGATGATAATTGATCTCTTAATTTTTCACTTTCTTTTAAATAAGTTATACCTACGCAATCAGTGAATTTATAAATTTCATCAATGATATCTTCTGATTTGGTAATTATTGGATCCAAAACCCATTCTTTCAAGTTTAATGGTGGAGGAGCTTCATAATCCTTATCATCTTCTTCATCCAATTCATCATCAACTTCTTCTTCTTCGTCTTCTTCTCCTTCTTCTTCGTCTTCTTCTTCTTCATCTTCATCATCATCTTGTTCTTCATCATCATCTTCTTGTTGTTCCTCATCATCATCTTCTTCTTCATCATTATCTTCATCGTCGTCTTCTTCTTCTTTAATATCAGCTTCTGGTTGTTGTTCTAACTCTTGGACTTCGTCATCATCATCTACTTCAAGTTCGATAATTTGAATAGCTTCATCATCATCCTCATCGTCAAATTCTTCTTCACCACCATCTCTCAAGAACTTTTCAATAACATCATATGCATTTGGGTTTTGTTCAATGAATTCTTCGATATTTTGAACCAAGACTTTTTTAGTTGCTTTGTTATTGTGAGGAATGTTCAATTCCTTAACCAATTTGGATAATTCTGCCTTTGTATAATTTTCTAATTGACTCATAGTTGAGGGGGGGAACGACTACTTGTAAATAGTTTAATGTGGAGTTAAAAGAAAGGAAAAGGAAAAAAAAAAAAGTAGATTTGTATTGGAGATTTGTTTTTTTTTGTTGATGATGTTTTTGTTGTTTTTATTGTTGTTGTTTTTTGTTGATGATTTTTTTTTCTCTTCCTTGTGGGTTAAAGAGAATGAATGAGCAAGAGAGAGACAGAGACAGAGAAAATTTAACAAAACACGAAATCACAACAACTAACAAACTGTGACCACCAATAGTATTAACCACATGTAATATACCAATTGAACATGATGAAAGTTGTTCTATATTCTGTTGTTACCAATTAATATCAATCTCCCCTTATCTTACACGTGATTTTCTACAAATATACTTAGATTATTGGTTGTCAACGCTACCAATTCGCTTCTGTCAGCAGCTATAGCAATACAGCAATCCAAGTAGCAAGAATGTTAATTTTCAACTCAACTCAACTCAACTAATTTCAATGTTCTTGCTTCTCTAATAAGATGCGGCAGATAATTAATTCTAATGTAATAATGAACAAAAGAGACAAGACAGGCAACGTGACCGTGACCGTGTCTTGTTTTTTTTTTTTTTTTGTTATTTGTTGGGTTTTTATTTTGAACTGATTTGTTTATTTTCTTTCTGTATTTGTACAATTGGTGAATGTAGGGTATTACCAAATTAAGTAATTGAATTACTTAATACGGACTTTAATTTGTCTGACCCAGACACGACTTCAAACTAAGACGTACACAAAAATTACGACATTGGTTTGTGACATTTTACATGCGACATTTTACTCGGAAAAAAAAGTATCGAATATGTGTATATACAGTACGAGGAATTACCAGGAATCATATTAGGGAATTGCTGTTTACCTTTCTTCTTATTTGATATTTTCTTTTCTTGCCCCACTAGAAAATCTGGAGTCAATGATGGGCCAGTCCTCGAAAGGGTTACAACAGCAAAGGAAGAGAACTTGAAACAGGGGAACACCTCTGATCTTCTTCTTCTTCCTCCCCCTGTCAAATGTAGATAACAAGGGCTGTGTAGTAACTATATCAATAGCTTGATCTTCCTATAATCTTATGTTGTTTTATTTGTCTCTTTGACAACTCCACAAACAACAACGGTTATAGATCCAAAGAAAAAAAAAATCAGATCATCACTGCAGAAGACTCTAATCTCTTGCCCCGTACATAAAAGAGAATTCCTGCCTCATCAAGTACTAGAGAGGACGTGTACTTTGTAGCAAAAAATATTTGTTTCCCTTTTTTTTTTTGCTTCTCAGACAACCACATCGATCTTTCCCCTACTGTTAACCAATAGGCAAGAAAGTAGCCATTACATTAAAGTCATTCCTATTAATCATTAGTTATTAGTCAGATACAATCATAACGCCTATTATGATTGTTACCAGGCTATTACTACGAAGGAATATTCCTGCTAGGTATCTATATCGGAGTTTCTCCACAACACTACTATATCATCAACAAACATTGCTGCAACTGCAACTGCAACTGCAACCAAAACAGGATACTATGAAGGACCAAGAGCAAGTACAGGAGCAGCAGTTCAAAGAACAGCCAAGAGTTAACCAACTTGGTATCCAATATATGTCAGTTGATTTACACAAGAAACTTTTTCCAACCACATCAACCACAGATTATCTATCACCAAAATCACCTGAACTATTGGAAATTTCGAAAAACCACCTACGAGAGAACCAGTTATTGGGTAAAAAAACTAAAATCAATGAACCTATAAACATTAAGAATTTTCCCGACTTGGTTGGGAAATCATTAGATGAACATTTTTACAAATTAGGAAGTAAATCAAGTGAACCCTATCTCACCATGGCTAACAAATTTTTATCCGAAGATTCTGATATCCCCACCAAACCAAGTATGGATCATTGGAAATTACAAAGTGGATGGACAAGATATGTCGAAGGACAAGAGCCGGAAAAAGTGGAATTCCCATTGGAAGATGAATTGGTATTTGATGTCGAAGTTTTGTATAAGATTTCCAATTATCCAGTTATGGCCACTTGTGCATCTTCCAAGGCATGGTATGGTTGGGTTTCGCCAACATTAATTGATATTTCCAATGGACAACTGGATGCTGAAGAACTTGATTGGAATCATTTGATTCCGATGAACACCAAAAAGAGAGAAAAGTTGATCATCGGATACAATGTAAGTTATGATCGTGCTAGAATATTGGAAGAATATAGTATTAAACAATCAAAGGCGTTTTTCCTTGATGGTATGGCATTGCATGTTGCTGTTAGTGGTATCTGTTCCCGACAACGTCCAACTTGGGCTAAATATCATAAAAAGAAGCAATCAGAAGAAGAAGAACAACTAGAACAAGAAGAAGAATATCGCAAATGGAATGGCTACGAAGAGAATGATGTATCAGTTGCTATAGCTGATGACTTATTAAATGAAGGATTAAAAAGGGCCACGTCAGATTCCGAAATCGATCTCGATACCGAGAGTGATCCGTGGCTTTTAAAGGGATCACCTAATGGTTTGGGTAATGTTGCCAAATTCCATTGTGATATTGATTTAAATAAGGAAGATCGTGAATATTTTGCATCAGAAGATCCACAAATTTTAATATCAAATTTCAATATGTTAATGAATTACTGTGCTGAAGATGTTTTTGCTACCTATAAAGTCACCAAGAAATTATTTCCAATTTTCTTAACTAGAATTCCACATCCAGTTTCATTTGCTGCATTAAGACATTTAGGTAGTTTAATCTTACCTACTACTACCAAGTGGCCCAAATTTATCGAATCTGCCGAGTCTTGTTATGAAGCTAATAGAACTAGAGTTACTAGCACGTTAGAAGCAAGAGCAGAGGAATTGATTCAATATATCAAAAAAGATGATTTAAGTTTGATACCTGATTATGCAAATGATCCTTGGTTAAGTCAATTAAATTGGAATCTTAAAGAAGTGAGAATGAGAAAAGATGGAACCATGTATAAGCGACTTGCCTATATGTCCGGATATCCTGAATGGTATCGAGAATTGTTCAAAGCCAGTAACGGTAAAGCAATGAATTTGACTTTAAAAACCAGAACTTCTCCACTTTTACTTAAATTGAGGTGGGAAGGATATCCTTTATTTTGGGTCACTTCGCAAGGATGGTGCTTTAAAGTTACATACAATGAAGAAACGATAGCAGACTTAACTGCTAAAAATTATATCCAAGCTGAATTACCTGAAGAAGAAATGGATATCATAGATTCATTAAGAACTGATGGCAAGTCCTATGTTTTATTCAAAGTGCCACACCCTGATGGTCCAAAGGCAAGATGTACTCAAATTTTATCCAAACAATATGTTCGATATTTTGAAGATGGCACATTAACATCTGAGTATGAACATGCCAGCAAGATTTTAACTTTAAATAATGAGGCTTCATATTGGGCTAGTAATAGAAATAGAATCAAGGATCAATTTGTTGTTTATAATCAAGAAGGTAAAAACAAGTTTTTTGAGACCAAAAAAGAATCTAAAGAACACAAAGATATGGCAATTATTTTGCCAGTCTTAGCTACAATGGGGACAATTACCCGTAGAGCTACTGAAAATACTTGGTTGACTGCATCAAATGCCAAGAAGAACCGTATTGGATCGGAATTGAAATCCTTAATCGAAGCTCCTGAAGGATATTGTTTTATTGGTGCCGATGTCGATTCCGAAGAATTATGGATTGCTTCGTTAGTGGGTGATTCCATGTTTGAAATTCATGGAGGTACTGCCTTGGGATGGATGACATTAGAAGGGGAGAAATCCGAAAAAACCGATCTTCATAGTAAGACATCCAGTATTCTAGGAATTTCAAGAAATCATGCTAAAGTGTTCAATTATGGAAGAATCTATGGTGCCGGAATCAGATTTGCCAGTAGATTATTGAAACAATTTAATTCCAAATTGAGTGATGAAGAAGCTGATGCCATTGCAAAGAAATTATATGATAGCACTAAAGGAATGTCGGGTAAATCTAAACATTTCAAGTCAAATCAACCAAAATTGTATTATGGAGGAACTGAATCTATTATGTTTAATGCCTTAGAAGCCATTGCACAACAAGATGAACCCAAGACTCCTGTTTTGGGGGCTACCATTACAGATGCATTAAATGCTCGTAATTTGAAAAGCAATAGTTATATGACCTCAAGAATAAATTGGACAATTCAAAGTTCTGGAGTTGATTATTTGCATTTGCTTATTATTTCCATGGAGCATTTAATTGAAAAGTATTCCATTGATGCTAGGTTATGTATCACCGTTCATGATGAAGTTCGATACCTTGTTAAAGAAGAAGATAAATATAAGGCAGCATTGTTGTTACAAATCAGTAATGTTTGGACCAGAGCTATGTTTTGTGAACAATTAGGTATCAAAGAGGTTCCACAATCCTGTGCATTTTTTTCCGAAGTTGATATTGATTTTGTATTAAGAAAAGAAGTTTCTATGGAATGTGTCACCCCAAGTCATCCGAAACCTATTGAACCTGGTGAATCATTCAATATTTCGAAATTATTGGAAAAATGCTCAAATGGTGAGATACTTGGTGAAAGTAATGGTAGTACGAAAAAGGTTAAGCCATTGACTTTGAGAAATATTAAATATTCGAATCGTGATCCTGTGATTTACAATTTGGATAACGAATTGAATCGAATGAGTAAAACTGCAAAAATCAAATTGCAAAGTTCAAATACTAAAGAAGAATGGAAGAAAAATTTACACAATTTTGGAAAAGCTTTACAGCAAAGCAAAAATGGTGGTATCCAACCAAGATACAGGAAAGCAAAGAAAAACTTTGCTGATTATGATCTAGAAGTGAATCAACCAAAGCCACTCGCGAACTGGGGACATCTGAAGAGACTGGATATAGAAGAATATCAGAATGAATTATTTCCTGAGTATATTGATGCCGCGTCGACTATCGGAAGTGAATCATTTAGATCAAGTAGACCATCTCCGACAAATTCCAGATACTCAACATCGTCAAGTAGGAGATCTTCGGGTTTTTCAGGGTCCTTCGTAACCTCAAAACCTTCTATCTCCAATGTGATTTATACAAAAGTCGATGATAATATCGATGACATTATCTTACCATCCATGATATCATTATCATCATCATCATCATCGTCACCATCATCTCGACGACCTACTATTTTATCAGAACAACGACGTCAAATGTCTACATCTAGTTTTGGAAAAACAAAACAAGAGCAACAACTACTTTCACGAGCACGACGACGAAGACAAAATAACACTTTCAACTTTCCGATAGTTGAAAGTGTCTTAAATTAATGGTTTATGAGAAATGTCATCGTTTGTTTATTTGTTTGTTTAATTTATTTATTTATTTGGATAATATGTATTGTTTGAATTGAAGTTATTATTGTTGATGTTTTCGTTATCGTTATTGCTTTGTTATTTTGTTTTTATTCCTTCTCCATGATTACCCATTCATACCACAGTTAACTCCACGTTTTTTTCCTTGACTGATTTATTATTATTATTATTATTATTATTATTTGGTATTATTATTGTATATTTTTCCCCTCCAAAGTTAATGTATGTGAAGGAGTATGCACGCTACCAACTTCCAAATAGATCAACTACTGCTATCAAAAAGAAAGTGTTGATTTTTAATTATTTAATTATTTATTATTTGTATTCCCATTAAGTGTAATTGGGGAGACAAAATGATTTACTGTTATTACAAATGTTATTACAAATGTTATTATTATATTTTTGCATCCTCCAAAGATATAAGAGAGGATGTTTTTAGAGCTTATTTGTTCCTTAGACAGAGAGAGAGAGAGATAGATAGACACAGGAATGGAATGAGTGAAGCATCAATTGATTGTGAGTATATGATTATTAATCCAATCATTGAAATTATCCAATTACGGAAATTTAACGTGGGGTTTATTCTAATTTATTCTTGTTTTTGTTATTATTATTATTGTCATTACTACTACTACTACTATTATTATTATATGTGAGAGGTTAAAAACGATTTTAGAGCGTTTTTTTTTTTAATTTAATTTATATACCCAGACTTCAATAAATAAATATATAAAAAAAAAAGTCAATAAAAAATGTCATAATCTTTGTAAAAAAAACCCTAGACCAAAATTCCACATTTTTTTTATTTTGTATCCTGAATTGTTTCAAATGGTGCCTTAGATATCATAGAATGATACCGAGAAATTCATCGATTAATGTTGTAAGCGATGGTTATAACCAGTAGTAATACAGTCTTTTTTTTTATTATTTAAACTAAAGCGCGAAATTAGATGACACAATTAATTGTACACTTCTTCATTTTATTTGTTTGTGACTATGTACAAATATTTTTGTCCATATTAGTTTAAACAATTAGGTCAATTGATTCATAAAAAGAAAAAAACACTGTAGTAGTGCTACTAGTATTAGCTGGTTGGGTTAATAATTCCTCGGAACAACAGACTATTCCGGTTTTGTACCATGAGAAATATATTTCATTCATTTATTCGGCAGTAAATTTTTTTTTTCGTTCCGGTTAATCGCAAACCACTTTTTTTCATGTAAGGCAATCTAATAAAGTAACTCAATATATTTAATAAGGTGAGGGATTTTCTTTCTTCCTTTTTTTTATTAGTGTTACAAAAGGATATAAATAATAAACATTGAAAACAATGGACGATAAATAAATTAATCTTATATGTATTATGTATGTACGGTTTTGTTTGGTTTGAGTGGTTTTTTCAGAATTTAATTTATTTAGTAGGCGCTAATCTGGTCCCACAATTCTCCAATCCCTAGCTCCGATTTTTACTATTTTTGCTGGTTATTAAATGAATAACTAGATTTTCTTCATAAAGTAATGTACTGGATGACGACGAGAGAGGGACACAGAGGGTGAAGAGTATTTGTGATAGATGTATATCCCTCATTAAGAAGAAGCGAGAGTCCGGATTGATCGGAAGATGAAGATGTGAAACCAGCGCGGAGGAAGTCGAGATCAAATAATTTATATAAGTATATCTATATATATTGCAAGGCAAACACAAAAGAGATGAGGACGAGGAAGCGAAGGAAGAGGAGGAGAAGAAAGAAGAAATGATAATAATTTTATTTTATGCTGGGACGAAGGAAGTGTGTACCTTCTCCCCCTCGGAAATGAACAACCATGGGTATACATTATTATTTAAAATTGCAAAAAAAAAAAAGAAACAAGTCGTTAAATTAAGCCCAATTGTAATATTAATTAATTAATTACCTCATGTCAAATGGTGTAAATGTAGTAAGTGAGTGAATGAGTTGAGATACACATTCCTTATAATCCCGTTCGTCTGTCTTACTTCTTCATGGGCTGGTTGACAGAGAGTAAGAGAAGGTGTGAGCAATGTATATGTGGATGGTTCTGCCTGGTCGGAAGACGTTCCTTAGATACAGGTGCAGGAAAGTTTTTGTGACACTTCTTCATTACCAATCTAGAGATTCTACACTAATTATCTATCTCATTAGAACTTTAAGAATGGTGCTGGTTTTTTTCTTGGTAGGCGTCAATGGAAGCTATTGTGTCCATTTCTCGCCGGGTATTCTCTCTGGTGATACCACTGTGAACGATATACAGATGAAAAAACAACAGTATACCCTGTCCTCCTTAATAAGATATTAAAAAAGGTGCTGCAGAAAACAAATAGATATCTCCTGTTATCTCTAATTACGTATGATGATGTTATTTGTTGACATTGACGCTGTATGGGATTGATACCAAAAAAAAAAAAAAAATTTGCGGTAATTTATTTATTATTTATTTTTTATTTATTTGTTCTTCTTCCAAATGGGTTTTTGTGAGTCGAAATTGTACGTCGGGTAACAAAAGCCTAAATTTCCATTTCTCTCTCTTTCTCTCTCTCTCTCCCTTACTTTCCCCTGCTATTCCGAGCGAAAAGTATTTCCATATTATATTATTCTATTTTACCATTCAAGTGGATTATAAAAACAAACCAATTTCCCCTTTGGTGAAAAAATTATTCAACCTTTTACTTCTTTTTTTTCCTTTCCCTTTTTTTTCTTTTCCTTTCTCTTGTTTCTTTCTTCCTTTCCTTCTTGTTTTTAATTCTACATTAATATTAATCCATATAATCAGTCATGTTCCCAGCCGGTGTCATTTTAGTCTTCTGTTTGCTTTTCGTTGCTTTCTGTATCATTTCTGGTGTTTTCATCGTCAAGAAGATCAAAGCTAAGAAGTCTACTCAAAGATTCTAAGTTAATCCAAACCCTATCTGACTCAAATTTAATTTAATTTAATCATCCCAATACCATCATCATCATCTACATCAAAACAATAATATTATAATTAATGTATCATTTATCACTCACAATTTGCAATTGATGAATTTACTTTTTTAATAGAGAGTCTTCATGACATGAATTAAAGACTACAAAAACAACAAACCCCAAACACATAAATAAACGTTTTCATTCAATTTTTTTTTTATCTTAATTTATAAATATACCATTGACACCTTTTTAATATATAAGTATCTCAATATCAAAAATAGTAATGGGTTTTGTAATTGCAATTATTACCAATATCATTGGATATTAGAAATCGCTTGGTTGTTTATAGTTAAGCTATATTTTTCTTCTCTTTTTATTATTATATAAAATAGTAATATCGATAATGATAATAATCTACTAATAATTGTTAATTGTAATCTGCTAATATCACCACTCTTATACGACGATAAGAGTAATAGTTACAATATCTGTAAGAACATCAACAGCAAGAACAACACCACCAGAAAAAAATCCCGCACACACACCATGAGATGATAACGATGGGCTGGGAGTGGTTGTATTTGTTTACATGGATATATGTATGTATGAACATTTGCATGTATGCATAGGAATGTTTTGCCTCTAAACTTTCGTCCGGAATGTTGACGCAAAGACTTTCGTCTTATTCGTCGGCCGGATAGTTTGGGCCCAGTTTGGGTTAGATTTTGCCTTGTTTAGAGAGAAAGAGAGGGGGCAGGAAAGTCTTGCCTAAGTTCCATCGGCTACAAGGGGAGGAAAAAGCTTTACAAAGTATAACACAAAAAAAAAAAGACAAAAAAGACAATCTCTTGCTAACCCATACGCACGTCGTGGTGGTGTGGGCCGCTCTTCCTCTCCTGGACCTGTACATACGAACTAATGCAAAAAGGTTATGTATCCACTCGGACCGATTTTGCCCATATGTAATTATTGCTCAATTTTTTATTGGTTCAAATAGATTTAAACCTTCAATGCAACACACGACTTTTTTCAAAATGAAGGGGGTTAAGTGGTGTGTGGTCAAAAAATAATGTGACTCAAATCTTGATTAGAATATTATATCATCTTATAGTATTTAAGTAAACCGTTTTTCTCCATTATTAGATTGATTATCGTTATCTTACTACAATGCCCATTGACACAGACATAATATGGAAATGTATTAATACGGCTGGGATATTATTTATAATGATATACTATTTGTTTATCACCAATAAATATGAGCGGAAGATAAGTAGATTAAGTGCTGAACTAGCTGAGTGCAAAAAAGCGCTCAAAGAAAAGACCGTGAGTTCGGGGGCAGTGTAACCAAGTACGGTGTGGTGTCTGACAAATAGGCATCTGACAACGATGTATAAGATGAGAGAAATTAAAGTTTGAATTTGCCTATGGAAACACCCTGTTGATCTATTAATCGTAATAAATGGACATGGTTAGGATTAAGCAGTGGTGGAGCAGATAGTTATTGCTGGTGCTGCTATATTCATGACATGGACACCAACATTCACGGAAGTGAACTTCGGGAAGATACGATTATGACCATGTGAACTGGTAACCACAAATGGTAGGCGAAGTGAAGTGCGAGGAAACGGTGACAACTTATCTCTACACAGCTCATCAGATATAACCACGAACACGAATACGAGAGAACACTTATATCCAGACTTTGATAAATACTCAATATATACCGTGAACGGAACTGACGTGATTGGGAAGGGATATATGTTTGATAACAAATGATGGATACCCATTACTGAAAATGTTAGAAAGTATCAAATGGATGAATGATAACGATTGTTATGGTGATTGTCATTTAATACACAGGTATGACACTGGTAGTAGTCATACACAAAGAGAACACTGTGATTGGGCAAATTACAACTTTAAGGTTGATGTTGAAGTATACTATTTGGAACACTGTTGAAAACCAAGCGAATACTGGATAGGTGACAAATAGTATTTAAATACACTGCTTTTCCATTACTAGATTCTATAGAGATTTATTATTATAACTATCTACATCCCAATTCCTAACTATTGGAAGAGAAAATCATAGTTGTCTAGTTTTACTTTTTTGAGCTACTTCTCCCCTGTACCTTAATCTCCCTTTGGGTTCATTTAGAGCCGTTTTTTTTTCTTGGAAAGTGTTCCGTCTATATGAAAACACAAATGTAAGAACTACACAAAAATAGATGCAAAATAAAAAAATAAATAAAATAAAAAAATAAATAAAATAAATAAATAAATAACGTGAAACAAAAACCATATGTGGAATTTTTAAGCCGATGTTTCAAGAAGTTCATAATGTCTCTATGTTTTTGTCTTTTGCTTTGCAGCTATTGCTTTGTTTTATTTTGCTTTACAGCTAATCTTCATCATCTTTCTCATCTATCCAGTATGATTGTACTAATCCAATTATAGCCAATCCACTCATTATCCACCAAATCAACCATCCAATATTATACTTATCTCCCACGGACATTAAATACCCAAACACAACAGGGCCACAAAATCGGCTTAAACTAATAATCGACATAGTTGCACTATTAACATATGCCCGATATTTCTTTTCTGCTGCTCTGTGATTCAATATTGTCACTTGTGGCATCCCAGTACTTGATGCTAATGATTTCATCCCAGTTAAACAATATAATAATATAGGAGTGAACCAATTTGGGAAACTGGAATTGTATTCAGGTAATGTGAAGATGGATAATGGAACAAGAAGATAAACAATAGGGAAAATCGATACACTTAATCTATATCCTCCCACGGTACCTAACTTTTCAGTTATCAATGGAAATAAAATCACCACGATGAACATCCCCATTATACCAGTGGATGAAAATAATGTACCAATATAATTGGAATCCAATCCTAACCCCCCTGTTATTTTAAAAGGGAATTGTAAATTTTCCGGTTGGAATCGAGATGCAAGATAAACTGGTAGGAACTCGTTATAGGTAACACTGTGTAATGAAATAATAAAATTACCTGTAATAACCCCAACCACTTTTGGGGTGAATGCATTTGAATATGTTTGAACTCTCAGAAGACCTACTGGTGGTAATGGAGTAGTAGTAGCAGTAGTAGTAGTGTCATCTACTGACGTTTGTTGTTGTTGTTGTTGTTGCTGCTGTTGTTCAAGGTCAGGGAAACTGTGAATGGAAACTGTTTCTGGTTCTGGTTCTGCTTCTGGGAACACATTTTCAGCTTCTGCTTGTTCTAACAATGCAGTTGTTTCACTTGATAAATGTTTATGTGGTTGTTCATCTCCATTTTGCTCTAATTCTTGGTATTGTTGTTGATGAAGATTCCACGGACGTACTGGTGATTTGATACCAACTTTACTTAATAACCAATCTCCCAAGTCAACCCCATAATCTCTTTTATACTTATAAACGTCATGTGTTTCTTCCAAGAATAAAAACCCACATATCAAACTAAACCATAAAAATAACGCCACCACCACATTACTCAATGCATATGGAAATTTCGTTATAAATCTTTCATAAACATCTCCCAAAATTCCAGTTTCAAGAACCATAGCAATACCATCACCATCACCATCATTTGCCTGACCACCATTACTATAGGGGTTCTTTTTACTTGGACGCGTAAACCATGGAGACCCACCAATAGCAGGGCCAATAATGGCACCAAAATTAAATAACAACGGCATCGTCATAAATGCATATGGTTGGTGTCGTTTTTCAGTGGCTATTTCTCCAATCATGGTTCTTAAAACAGCCACATTACCATTCAATACCCCAGCCAAACTTCGGGAAAGTATGGCCCAATAATAATTCTGACTGAATCCAAATAAAAGTAAACTTAAACTTGTACCAAATAATCCAATTAATAAGATTGATTTTCTTCCAAGGGAAGAATCCAGTAATTTCCCCCATCGTACGGCAAATAAAAATTGACAAAAAGCAAATGATGATGCAATATAACCGGAATATTTCGAGATTTCTTGTTCTGTAGGAGCAATTTTGAAATCTCGAATCATGAAATAAATATACGGGAAGATTGAAGTGAATGCTAATGGTTCGGAAAATCGAATTAAACAAATGATTAACATTTGTCGGACCGGGAAGTCCCGAAATGTTTCTCTATATGACAGTGACATGTAGTTTTGTCGATGATCAGTTTCCGCTGGGTGATGATAATGGATTTTTGATTATTGGTGACCCTTTGTTGATAAGGGAAATTAAAGAACGTGCAAAAAAAACGTTGATTTTTTTTTTTTTTTGTCTTTTTTTGGATCGTCATTGTTAGGTGCTGTAATCAATCTTAATTAATGGTAGCAAGTTCAAGAAAATCGTTTTAGTAAAAATGTTTGTATAATGTAACATTGGAAAGAAATGACTAAGATTCAAAAGTAGAGAGAGAGTAGTTCTGATACTCCCAAGTAGGTGAGTGTATGGTTGGTAATAGTAGAATCTTATCTTGTACACAACTGATAATTGTTTTGTAATTGATGCAAAATTATTCTTAATCGTCTTGCACTTGAGAGCCACCGTAAATTTTTTCCAAATCGGGAAATTGGCTCCTTCCCTTTTTGTAAGATCTCATTATGTAATACAATGAGAGAAGGAACGAAAAAAAAAAAAATAAATTACTAATATGACGAACGATATTATTCACACGACAACTTTCACCGATTCACTACAAGTACACAGTATGGAAAGAACAAACACAAGAGATTCATTCTCTACACTAATAGATCAAGATCAAGAACTAGAACAAGGCTCACAACATCATGATAATGACAATTCCGATATCGTATCACTATTCTCATCACAAGAAACACTACTCAATCCAACGATAACGATAATGAACCAAAACATCACCAACTTCACTCGTGTATATCAACTCCCACTAATATCCCATTTCTTACATACCGGAGTTAACTTGTACCTAAATTGGAACGATATCGTATTAAACAAACCTCCATTACTATCCCGATCCCCTAGCAAACTCACCCTATTTAAAAAAACTCCATTAATGATAATCCACAAACACAATCCTGGTGCATCCAAAGAAGAATTCTGTAAAGTTGAATTCAAAATCCATAGTATTCATATCACATATTATATCCTTCAATTCCCAAGTTTAAACCGAGTTGTATATTTGATCAATAACAATAGTTCCAAACCCACAGTAGATTTTAAATATAGTGATACAAATTTCAGAATATATGGTATAACAGGCACAACTTCAGCATTGGGAACATCACCGGAAATAAGTCTATTTGCAATGTCACCAACTTCAGAGAATTTATTAACCTATGACGTGGAAATAAATGAATCAAGTTCAAAAGGAAAATTAAAAATCGATAATAAATTAAGTAAATTGATCAATTGTCAGGAACAAAGTAAAATCAATCAATTAATTAAAGATGAAAAACCAATTGTTGATATCCCATTAGCGAAATATTTGGATCAAGGAGATGTTAAGATTAGGATTGATAAACATCAAAAAAATGTTATCAAACATGGGATTATTAAAATTTTTGATTGGGTAAATCCGGACCACCACAATGATGATGATAATGGAGATGGAGTGAGTGATGATATGTTGGTTATTTGTAGTATTTTGTTGGTATTAAGAGAACAAGAATACCGGAAATTTAAAGGTGGTTAGGAATATCAACTAATAACTATTCCATAATTTTACATGAATTCCGCTTTTTCTTTTGGATTGATTTTACAAACCATAACATTGAGATCCCCAAGAGATGTAAACCCAGTCTTCTTTTCTTTAATTTACTTTGTGGTTCGTTTTTGTTTTCATAAGGTATCGTTCGATATATGTGTTACCCAACAAAGATGGCTATTATGTACAATGTGTTAACAATTCCGAACCTTCGAAAAACAACATACACAAATTTCAAAAGCTTCTCCGCTTCCTTCCTTACCACTTCCGAATACTTCCCTCTCTCCTTTCAATGGACAAATATGGTTATCGTGTCTTAATTTATTAATGCTGGTTCTATTTTAATAGGAGAAGAAAGGATGGAGCTGGGTTGAAAGGAAAGGTACCAAAATAGAAAAGGATATTACTGAGCTGTCTTCTTTTTTCTTTTGCTCCACTTTATTATCTAAAAGTCTCCTTACCATTGTAAGTATTGCGGTTGTTCAATATTGGGTTCAATATTTCATATCCATGTGAACAACTCCCATAGTTCTTACCATTGTTGATACTGTAGTTGTTGAGTTTGTTTATATTATAATATCCATGGATAATCAATACTAAAGAGTCGATAACTTAATTATCATTTTTGTCTGAATACTTGTCTTTCATAATTTTTTTTGCCGTAGTTGTTCTACTTCATTTTTAAGAAATATTCCTTGTTCTGGTTATATTTCTATATTTGGCTAAATGGTAGTGCTACCAAATGACCGGAAATAGTACACAAACACACAAATTCGCATCAAATAAAAAACTCCGTTTATATGTTTATCCAAAATTTAAACAGACATAGTTTTTTTTAGTGTCTGAAACTCCGAAACCAAACCCGGGTCAGAGTCAAGAGACTAGAATTAGTTAACTAACCTACCAAATGAGATCAAAAAGGCGGAATTTTTTTGTTGTTGTTTCTTCCATACATGTACCATTACATAACTTGTTAATTTAAGGGAACGTACGGTGGGGGAACGAAGTTTGTAAAAATTAGCCGCGGGCAGTGGTGTGGTAGACGCGGTAGTCGTAGTATTGGCGAAACACACACAGAAGAGAGAGAGAGAAAAAAGCCCTACGTGGAGTGATGCTGTTTGCAATTCTTACACCAACCCTTCTTCTTTCATATTGTGTTGTCTACACACCAATCCGCCCCTAGCGTGATATCTCATACAGCACTGCAGAGAATTGACATGTACTGGTTTTCATCACGAATCTGCAAAAAATCATCATTTAATTTGGCAATAATAATTATCCACAAAAAAAATTTCATCATTCTAGTACGTTCTACTTTGAAACAAGAACACAAGACCCCCCCGTCAACTTGGTTTATCATTCAACAAGAGTATTACTCGTGAGGCCATGGTGGTCCAATAAATGGTCTGTCATGAAATCATTCACTTTCATGCTGGCTAAATATACTACAATAATGAGTAATATATTAGAGGCTCATATTCCCGACAATGTGTCTCTCCACGCAAATGTCATAGTTAACTAGAAATTCTTTACTGCTGACCACATCTTGACAATTGCTGAATGTACGTTTGGATTATGTGGTGTACTGTATTGAATAGTTATGCCAAAGATGCCTTCTGGTCAAGGTTCAATATGCTGGTTACAAAACTACTTCCCCCCTCCTCTCAGCTGAACAGAAGACTTTGCAAGTTTCGCCATGTATTGTATTGTGTTGTGCTTTGTTTTGTACGACTGTGGCAATTGTGGTTATACATCAGTTCTGGACTATTAGATAATGCAAAAAAAAATACACCACGTACGATGTTTATCGTTATCTATACCCAGCAAAAAAAGCGGAGAATAAAAGGAAAGAACCAAACGTAGGTTTTCATTTTATTTTTTTATATATATATATTTTTTTGCCGTTTCTAGCATTACGAAAATTACTTTTGCTTCTTTTCCTGTCGTAAGCGAGTAAGTAAAAATATTTCAATTATTTAAAATGGTTTATAAATTATCTTTGGTGGAATTAATGTTCAAATTCAATACAATATATATATCGATCGATATATTAATAAAAAAAATGTCCGACTATTCTAATAGAAGAGATGAACAAGAAAAGTTGGGCAGTAGTGTGCTTACCAACTATAAGATGGATTTTTTTTTGGGAATGTCGTAGTCGGAGGATAGGGGGCAATGTCGTGCATACAACTCCGAATTATATAATGCATCGGTACGTTTACAATTTGCACCCAAATTACTTTTTCTTTTTATTTTAAGGGCAAAGTACACGACAGTTAAACCCACACAAAACTCATACATACATACATATACAGACCTAGAAACATCTCCCCACGGGAATCCAATTGTGCAACAAAAGCAATATAATAGCAAAAATACACAAGATGATCTTTTTTAGAAGAATAGTTTGTCTAAAAGAATACTACCGAACACAAGAAAGAAACAAGGGGGTTACAGCCATATCATTCTTCATTTTCTATTTTATCTTTATTATTATTTTTTTTTATTATTATTATTATTCATTCAATTACTACAACTGTTGTTGTATTCCCCCTTTTTTCATTTGGGATAAATATCCTGAAGTACAAGTGTTTCTATATTAGAGGGGAGCCAAAAGAACATGCAAAAGATGATTTGAAGTTGGTGGAGTTGGTGGAGTTGGTGGAGGAGATGGAAGAGGAGTAGGAGTACTCTTGAATCACTGCATGTCGTAATAATAACAAAAGAAAAATCAAAGTGGAGTAAAGAACGTATATATGTAATTTGTTCTTTTTTTTATCTTAATTGTTCTTCTTCTACATATGGCTTATCTGAAACAACAACATCATGACCTACTAATGAGATTGCTAAATGATATTGAAGAAAATATTAACTCTTCGATCTAAGCTTTTGATCCTTCATTTCATTCATTCCGGCCGTACGTACGGGTACCTTAAAAGGTGGGGTTATATAACCAAGACATCCATTTGAATACCCGCGAATGCTTTAAAGAGGATTCAAAAGAGCAAATAGGAGATAATGAGAGGCAAGGGAGTAAGGAACAAAAAGCGTAATTGATGACCATTTTGATTAAGCCTTTTCTTTTTCTTCCTCTTTTTTTTCCCACTTGTTCCTTTTTTTGTTCTGTGACCTATGCACTAAGAACAATAGAATATGGTGCAGTATGATCGTAATATGAATAAAGGATTGGTTGGGCGGTTTTATTGTTAGGAAGCATACAATTGGTAGTGCTTCCCCGTATAACATGTTAAATGGTTTGTTGTGGTGGAAGTTCTCCCCACTTTTAACTATTATTATTACTTGGATTTTTTTTTATTTTTTTTTGTGTGCATCTCGACATCTGGAGATGCGGGGAAAAGGAATCCACCAAAGCAGAAAAAAAAACACAAAAAAAATGTCTGCCCCCCTCCTCCTCCTTATCCTACTCCTCTTCCTCCGCGTTCTTTGTGGCGAGGCTGCCACTTTTCCCACCACCGACATTTTTTTTCCGTTGGCATAAAAACCAAACCAATTCGCTTGGCCTCCAAATTTATTCTTGCAACCCCCATCCTACAGTGTATTACTTTACAGAAATTATCACCATTTCCTGACCAACCCTTTGCCCAATTAGTACCCTAAAGTATCCAAGAAGACACACAACTACCCCACTGATTATTCGATGGCACCAGCTCAGAAAAAATATGTGTGTGCATTTTGTGCCAGGGCTTTCACCAGATCAGAACATAAACAGCGTCACGAACGATCACACACCAATGAGAAGCCTTTCCATTGTTTGCATTGTACCAGTTCATTTGTTAGAAGAGATTTGTTGCAACGTCATTGTAGAACTGTACATAATACCAATTTGAATCCAAATTTATTGCCGACGAACAAGTCTTTGAACAACCCAACCACCAATGCAATTGAATTGACAGACAACAGCAGTAGTAGCAACAACAACAACGCCGCTAACAACAATACCAATGCAAATGGAAACCAGAACAATAATGAGGACGAGTTCCAATCTATGCCTATGAGAAACACATTTGGGTTTGATGCCCAAGATCAACTTCCTCATCTGTCGCAATATTCTTCAACTTCTTTTGATTCATTTAATATGACTCCTTCTAATTCAACAACAAGTGAGATCATACAAATGGTGCCAAACGTATCTGCATCTACATCGACCACTATGGCATCCGCAAATGCGACTAGCACCACAAACTCTTCAAAGCGAAGGAAGAGATCATCGGAAGATGGGTCAGGACGATCAGCTTTGAAAGAACATCATGATTTGATCCATTTGTTGTCCATTGCAAAAAAATTATCAAACTTGTTAACCAACTATGACCCAGTGATTCTTTCCAATTGTACTTCTCCTTCAATCAATGAAGTTTTCTTGATAGGTTATTCTCATTTGGTTCAAAATTCAAAGCGATTCACTAACTTTGATAAGATACTAAAAGACTTGCTTTATTATTTGAGTACTTCTTATTTAACCACCCAAAAGTCTCCTTTGCAGCAACAACAAGAGCAACTACAATTACAAAACAAAGGTGGTCACGAGTTTAACAATTTCAAGATTGGTATTTGTTATTCCATTATTTCATTGGGTTATATCATTGGCAAGAAATCTACTAAATCGATCAAGTTCTTCAAAAAGTCATGGAATTTGTTGATAAAGAAACTTATTCCTCAGTATAACAACAATAACAACCTTCTTGATCAAATCGAAATATTGCATAATTTGTTCTTATTGTCTTATATTTATTTACAATTTAATTTGGAAAGTTACAATATTAATGAAGTTGATGGGTTGGATGATGCGGCAGATGGTGAACAAATATATATCAACAACGAAGTGATTTTAAACTACCTCAATGATATTAGTTTTATAATAATTTCTAATTTGAAAGACATCCACAGCTCACCAACCAAGGGCAGTACAACAAACAACAACAGCAGCAACAACAGCAATGATAGCTTGATTGACAACAATATCAATTTATTTTGGAACATATATATCTTGTTATCGTCTTATTTAACCAACCAACCACCTCCAAAAGTTTATCCGTTGTTTTTGGAAAGATCTGTGAAAAACAACGAACTTTTGGTCAATGTCATGCAAAAGTTTTCTAAATCCTTCATCAATATCGAAGATGAACAATTGAAGATGATTATTGTTTCCACGTTATCAAATGAATTGAAAGACCATAAAGAGAACATGAACAACAATGGCAACAAAATGATGATTTATCCAAACAAGAATATCCTTCACAATGCAATCATATTGATCAATAAATCAATCAATAATTATCTTCCCAATTCTAATAACCAAGATGCCAATGGTAATGCTGACAAAAGAACCAGTACTAAATTGTTCGAATTATTTAAAAAGAGCCTTATTGTTAATAGTCCTTTGAAGTTTCATGAATTGTTCAATAACTACATCTTCATTCCAAGAAATTATTACAATTGGCAATTGTTGTCATTGACGTTACTGGAAATCAATCAAACTTCTTTGAATTCACATATATTATCGTCTATTGAATCCGCAGGAAATAATTTCCAAGAATTTGATAGTATAGTCAAGGGAACTTTCTTTGATTATAGAAGTAATACAATCAACATCAACAATAATTTGTTGATTGTTTCCTATCCAATAATATTTTTCAGTAGTTATTTGAGTTTAGACAATATGATTAATTTAACCGAATTGAATAACCTTCAATTTGTGAAATTGAATTGCCTAGTAATTGAATGGTATTTAATCATGAATAAGGTTTTGATTATGTTATTTACTGATGATATGACTAGTTTTGATGATAATTATATTTTACAGACTTTGATTTATTTATTATTGGACAATAAATCTTGTTTATTGAAGAAATTGAAAATTGAGGATATGCAACATCAAAATGGAGCTATCAATGAAGATAATGATGGACAAGTTGATGAATTATCATTTAACCAGAAATGGTTTTGGATATTAAAATTAAAGATTGATTACATTTTTGAGAATTGGTTGAACTTTATTAAAGACTGTAAAAGCAATACCAATACAACATTCAATAACAATTTAGCTTCTTTCAAAATGAACTTGAATAAGACTTTAAATGAATATGTTATATCTGAAGGATTGACATTTAAAGAAGAAGATCATCCTCATAATAACAATAATACTTCAACTACTAGTGCCAATAATCAATTTCACCAACTTCATGTTGCTCAACAACAACAACAACAACAATCACACCAACCACAACATCATCAATTGCATTCACAACAATCGGAGTATGTGCAAGGTAACACATATATTCCCTTACAAGGCTCAATTTCCAATAATAGTACCAATAGTTATATGAGTTATGATACTAGTCATTACCGACGGTCAAATTCAATCACTTTGGGTATACTAGCACAAACTATAGCTGATGAAGTCAGTCATGGCAATTCACCAAATTTGAAACATCAACCAAGAATTTACAACTCGCAACAACCACAACAGCAACCAGCTCCATTTCAACCTCAGCAACAGCCACCACTGGGACCTCTATCTGCATCTCATCAACAAAGTCAAAGTCAAAGTCAAGGTCAACAAGGTCAAGGACTGACCCAATCCGTGCAACAATATACCAGTTATTCTACCTACCCTCCACCACCTCCAATATTGTCGAGTTCAATGACTGGGAGTACTATAACTGGAACTACCACTACAAATAAAGCAGATGTTTTGTTACCACCAATAAGACATGAAGAAAGGATGACCAATAAATAGGTAGTTTTATAAATAAAAAACAACCAAAAAAAAAAAAATAAAAAATTTACCCTCCCCATAGGTACTGGTATAGTTTAGGTTATTAATGTATAAATATATTTCTGTGTATATATAATTTATCGATATCTATAATTTTGTAGGATGAATTAATATGTCATTATGGAAATTTTCTAAATTCCATAATTTAATTAAATTGTCATTTAATTGTCCTTGATCTTGTCCAGCTAAGATCATAGCATAATAAATATATTCAATTAATTCAATAGGTATGATGAATGCAAATGATGAGTTTTTTTCCAAGGTATATTCCGTGGATTTATATTTGGGAATACGAACATTTGCATTTGAACAAATCAAACCCACCAACAACAACAATCCTTCATCACCATCACCATCACCACGAACTCCTTTCTGTTGAGGATTGTTCCTAATAAATAATCCACCACCACTACTTCCATTCCAAACGTTACTCGAAGCAATTAATAAACTATTCAATTTCTTACATGATTTTTCCAATCCTTTTTGTAATTCCATAGAATAAATACAATTAATCTCCCCTTTTGAAACAATAGGAAATTGATGTTCCTTGGTATTTGGATTAAAGAATAATCCATATCCGAATGTATATACGGTATCCCCGATTCCATAATTACTTCCTATTCCTGTAATTGGAGATGAAGGACTTGATTCAAGTTTGGTTTGATTATGGGGGTCGTTGATTAATATGTATGCGAGATCGAGGTTTTTAATAGGAATGATGATTTGATCTTTTGATGATAAGTGAATTGAAGTTGCAGTGGGAAGATAGATTTGACATGTACCTTGGGTTAAGTATGGTTGAATTACATGATGGTTTGTTATAAGAATGTTTTGTTTATAGTGAATTGAAGATCCCCAGGAACTATCCCCTTTTGAATCCGTGACTAATAAAGGGAGTATAGAATTTGACGTTGATCGAAGTGGAATATCTATCTTTGAACTCTTCTGGGTAGCTGTGGTTGCTTGTGAAACGGAAAGAAACAGTTGTGATTTTGTCATTAGCAGGGAAAGATTTAAGAATTTGATGATTTCAGATATACCAATTATCACGGTCAAATCACCATCACCATTTCTTTTTCTTAAATTTCCCAAAATCAACCCTGCCAAATTAGACAATCCATTATTTCCTCCAGATTTATTGTCAAACACAATCCCACCATTTAAATTCTCAACATATCGAATATCACATAGATAAAACCCAGAATATTTCCCCACAATATGACCAGAAATTTGATAATTTTTAAATATTAACGAATTAGTTAGATTAAATGGATAACCCACTATTTTTATCTCATTCAATATTTCCAAATCATTTGAAACACTCGATATAACCCTGCCAGAATCACTTAGATTAGAACATGATAATTTCAATAACTGGGTTTGATGACTATGACTATGATTATGATCTGTGAATGAATCAATTGGAAATAAATCAAATCCAACTAATCTTTCAAATTCAATATTTTTAATTTCTCTAATCTTGGCAATATTCCAAAACACATGATCGTCTTCTTCTTTATCTTGTTGGTGGAGATGTTCGGTGATTAATATTTGAAAATCCAATAAATTGGGAATATGACTAATCGTCAATACAAAATCGTCTATAAACCTTCCATCTTGTTGGGATTTAATAATTATGTGGATACCTGAAGACGCATGAACTTGTTGATTATGCTGATATCGTACAGACACTGGGTTATACTCCCAAGTTGTCATCATGATGATGGTAGTTGGTTGTTGATGTCGGGGGGTGAGGTGGGGTGAAATGGTGATAGTCGGAATTATTGTTCGGGTTTTTTCTTTGCACTGGGGAAAGGTCGTGCGGGAAAGACCAAAATGATCTTATGATATATACGTATCGACACATCTAGAGAAAGATAGATAGAGAGAAAGAGATGAATTCTAGCACACTTTTCAGCTACGTAAGATGATGATTAATAGAGATTAATGTCAAATTTACAAGAATAAAGTTCATTTGATCCATATAGGCTCAATCAATTTGAGTTGGATCGGGAGAATATCCATGTATAGATATTGATATAATCCACATATATAATTTTCTAACCTGGAATATACCAGTTAATACAACCCCCTTCAACCAATACACTAAATTCTTCTAATTTAGTTTTGCAATAATCTGTTTAGTTCTGTGGTGGGACACATTGGGTTTGTACAGAAATAATTGTCCCACAGGTGTGAAAAATTACGTCGTGTATGTTGGACCAAAAAAACCGCTCGAGGCTTTTTGCTTTCTTTTTTTTTTTTTTTTTTTTGTTGACGTGGATCTTTCTGTTAGTAGAAAATGCAAGATAATAAATTTTCACTACCTGGATACTTTTCTATCAAGTATATCTGCAACAATCTCCCGCTATTGTCACCATCACCATAACCACACACCAGAGGTTCAGAGAATATATTATAGACTAGTTCAACTACACATACACCCTAGATAATGCAGATCTCATTTATACTAGGAATAACGTTGTTATATTTAACATCTTTCACATTATCTAATAAAGATTTCTATAAAGTTCTTGGGATTGAAAAATCTGCCAGTGAGAGAGAAATCAAGTCTGCATTTCGTCAATTAACCTTAAAATACCATCCAGATAAAAACCCTGGCAATGAAGAAGCACATGATAAATTCTTAGAAATCGGAGAAGCATATGAAGTATTAAGTGATCCAGAAAAGAGACGTAATTATGATCAATTTGGTGATCCAAATGGACAACCACAACAACACAATTTTGACTTTGGTGACATGTTTGGTAATTTCTTTGGCGGACATCATGGTGGACATGCACAACAAAGACAAGGTAAAAGAAAAGGCGATAGCTCGCAATTAGGTCTACATATCCCCTTGGTTGATTTCTATAATGGGAAAATTGTGGAATTTGATGTGGAAATGATGAATGATTGTGAAGTTTGTGATGGTACTGGATCAAAAGATAAAGAACGTACGACTTGTGATAAATGTCGAGGAACGGGACAAATCACCGTACAACATCAATTAGCACCTGGTATGGTTCAACAAATCCGTATGCAATGTGATCAATGTGGAGGACATGGGAAAGTTGTTAGTAATCCATGTGGTCAATGTAAAGGTCATGGTATACTTAGGGGTCTTAGACATTATGAAATTTATGTGAAACCAGGACAACCTAGAGATTCTCCACATGTATTGGAAGGTGAAGGGGACAAGAATCCAAATTGGATTCCTGGCGATTTGATAGTGTTGTTGAATGAACAATTGGAAAAGAGTTGGGGTTATAGAAGAATTGGTAACAATTTGTACCGTACTGAAGCTTTAACATTAAATGAATCTTTACATGGTGGATGGGAAAGAAAAATCCAATTTTTCGATACTGAAGAGCCAGAATTGTTATTGAAGAGAGATAATGGAGTTCCTATCCTAGACGGTGAAGTGGAAGTTATCACTGGTAAAGGTATGCCAATTGTGGCAGAACACGATGAAGAAGAAAGACACGGGGATTTATTTGTTGAGTATAAAGTCATAGTTCCGGGAGGATTTAAAAGCCAAGGAAAGGTTATTGAAAAGGATGAATTGTAAGTGGAGTGGACTTGCAGTATACATATTTATAGAAAGATGACAAGAATTAACAATGAGAGGGGAGAGTAGTTTGTAGAATTAAATGTATTGACCCGTCCTAAGGGTTAAGGAATTAATTTTTGTCAAAAATTACTCATGACGCAGAGATAACTTTCTTCGGATATTTTATTCCGACCTTTAAATCTCTTTTTATTAAATGTGGGCAAAAATAACAGATATCAAACCTTAGTTCTGATACCGGTTCATGGGGGTAATCGAACAAATCAACCTCAGGCCATATTCTTTTCTATTCCCATTGTGCCCACAACATGAGCCCGGATTGATAATATGAACCAAGACCCATAACCTCGAATGAGTTGGGGTAAGGCAACATATAAAAAAAAAGAAACACAAGAATCTATGATTGGGGAAGGTAAAACATGAAGAGAGTGGAGATGTTTGAAAAAGGTAATGTTCCCTTGGATTATCTCTTGGGATTTAGGTTATTGAACCCAAGAAAAAGAAACAATGTGTGGTGTTTTTTTTTCTTTACACTTTGACCCCAGTTTCTACTTTAGGATTAGCATTGGCATTGGCATTATCTTACATGAGAGACATACCGTCATCGTCATCGTCTAGTGTTCATTATCAAACTCTAGACAAAAACGTTTGATCATCCCAAAGATATACCCCTTTTACTCCTTGGGGCTTAAGGTTGCTATAATCGAGAAAAAAAAACCACAACATTCCTTAACTAAACTATTTTTTCTTTTCATTACACTGGTAGGCGGTGCCTCTGGTAGCAACAGTTGCTATAGATGTATGTACCATAATTAGACAGGTACACATCTCATAGCCAAGAAGAAGAAGAAGAAAGAAAAAACTATAACAGTTCTTTATTTAAAGTTGATTGGTTAATTTTAAGATTTTATCTACCTCTTGGGGGAGTCATGGAAAATTATAATTCCGAACGGCACAGAAAGGAGAGAGAGAGAGCATTAGTAAAGTAAATTGGTAGCCCTTCAGTATATGACACAAAAACATGGGGGATGAAAATTTTTTTTTTTTTTTCGCTAGGAGTTTTTGGGGATCGACAATATCTCATCATCTAAAAATTTTGTATTGTATCTAATAACATAGCAAGGGCCAAAGGAAGTGTGTGTAAGATAAACTAATACACAGCATACAAATGCATGGTGTGTGTATGTGGATGTATATGTGTATCACAATGTCGTTCGTGTTTTTTTATACTTCGTCGTACGTTTGGTGGATACAGTTCTGCCGAGATTCGTTTTGTTGTTCTCCCCCCACACATGCGTAGATAATACATACAGCTTGCATTGGGAACTGTTTGTAAAAGTTTAACTAAACAAAGGCTACTTACATTTCTCTCATAGTTCATAACTTAAATGGTAGCGGTTTTGAGTTTGTGGAGGGGAAGCTAAAGTCTAAGGCGTGGGAAATTTTTTTTTGTGAAATTACACAAAACATATAAAAAAACACTTGGTTCTCTCTCATTTGCTTTCTTTCATTCCTTCCTTCCTTGCTATATTTTTCGTTTCACACTAAGGAAATTTTTTTTTTTTTCACATCAACCCTATATATACCTTCCTTTTTCCTTTTGCTTTCTTTTTCTTTCTTTAGCTTCAGTAGCTCAAACCTTAGTTATTTAATCTAAACTGGGCTCTTAATGATTCTTCTGGTATGACTACAACATTCACTTCTACAAAATCAATAATATCCCCACAACCGACTAAAAAAATGCACACAACCACATCCACGACCACGCCCGCGTCCGCGCCTACTACCATAGATAACACTAATACCACTACATCGAACCATTGTTTTTTGAGTTTCACTCCTACACCTAGATCGACACCATTGTATTTGGACCAATATGGATTAGAAGAACTAGATGAAAACGAAAGTATAATATCAGAACTTAGTTCATCGTATAAGAGTCAATCGATTCTACCAGACTATCATCGCTATGATTTCATCTTATCAGCAGTCAGCAACAACAACAACAACGTAAACCCATTCGCCTCCCCTCCTCCACAACAACAAATTCAACAAGTTCAACCAAGACCAAAAACTATACTAGCTCCTTATATATTCTGTGCCACCAATTTACTACATATTTCGAATCATTTCATCAATCGTGAATTTGACTCATTTAGCAATCATGTAATACTAAATCCCACCATACCTAAAATCAACCACAATTTGATTATATCCCAACTTGAAGAAATGTACCAACAATCACTTCATTTAAAAGATGCCGTGTGGAAATTCAACACAATTTTGGATACTTTGAAAACCCAACATATGTCCTTAGGTGCATTCAAGAAAAATTTGGATTTGATCGTGGATAATGAATTAAATATCCCGGTGCATACATTTACAGATCAGATTATTGATGGTTTGTATCAGTATAATCTAACAATTGAGGATTGTTTGGATGAAGAAAATGGAACTGAAATTATGGATGAAGATAGTTGTCAAATTATAAGAGATTATCATTTTAAAATTGAATCGATCTTATATTTGAATGATCGGGAATTTAATGTTCTTCATGTGGAAAAATTCTATAACTTATTGATGACTTATTGTATAGATTAATGGAATACATGATTATGATGATGATAACCTATTCTTGAATTCGAGAAACAATGAGAGAGATGATTATTACAAGAAGATGACCAACCAACCAACATGCAAACATTTGCCCTATGAACCATTCTCTTTTGTTGTTTATTCATTTTCTTTCAAACATAGTAATAAAGAACTTTGGTTATAAACAAATAGAAAAACTCTCTGCGTTGTGATAAAGACAGATTAGTTCGTCTAATATCGTAGGATAGCTTATGATGTATTAAGATCGAATATACAAAAGGTCGGAGGAAAGGGACATATTTATAGAGAAAAGACTCACCGAAAAATTGTGGATAGATAGATAGATGGAAACATGTGTGAAGTAAAATTAATGTTAACACAATTATACTATGCTATTACTCTTGGCAATGAACAATCACGTGCTACACATATAAGCATTACTATTTTTAAATATCGAGAAATTTTTTAGTCTATCTACCAAGATAAACTGATAGATCAATCAAAATACTTGTCCGTGAATAACCGAAATTTTTTATTATTATTAATATGTTTAAAGTTATATTTACAATAGAATATTCTCATGAAAATTAATTCATGAAAATACCAATCCATACTTTTGAAGTTCATATATATATAGTTCATTAATCGGGATAACTTGGCTACAAAAAAAGGTATTATGAAATGTTTATGGTGGTTTTGCAGTTTCATTTCATTCATCAATGGTTCTAATATAGTAATATAGTGTGTTATGGTTGGAATTCAATTTTTGTTTGTACCTGACTCAAATGCAACCTGATTTTTTTTTTATAATTTATGTTTTTAGATCCAGAAACTGTGGCATCAATTAGAACAAGACTGCCACGGCAATATCATATATATATATATGTAGTGGATGATATTACTTGGCAGAATTGAAATTGGAAACCAATTCCAAATTCAGTTAAAAATCACAATTTGGGATAATTGAAGACAAGAGAGATTATTATGATAGATTTTCTTTTTTTTTTTTTGTTTTCGTAGATAATTCTTGGAATTAAAAAGGTCAATTTTTAGGGTCAGCAAGTGATCCCAGAACCACAGTTTGAAACTAATAATAATAATAATAATAATAATAAT